>JAWZYV010012349.1:42500-267593 GCA_038373885.1 Cheiracanthium punctorium | reverse complement strand
CAAGCTTTTGTTTTCATAAGTATTAAGAACTTAAAAATGAGTTAATAGTTATATACTGCCTGGTTTCGTGAAATATTATAAACTAGCTGCGTGCCCGTTCTTCGCACAGTAGGAAACGAAAATTTTCCTTACATGTGTAATTCGAAATTATTCGTGATGTGTAATTTAAAAAAAAAAGAGCAAAATTATTTGACTCTTAATGTAAAGTTTGTGTCATGAGTACTAACCTGATCATTGCAGTATAATGACTCAAAAAACTACGTCAGTGTCATTCACTATTAAAAAAGTGGAAAGCTTAATAGTTTGCAGAGAACTCCTGGCTTTCAAAATGTCTTATTTCTACATCATACTGTTTTTTAGGCTCAAGTTGTAGCATTAAATACCTAAGACACTACATGAAATGGAGCACCATTTATTTCTTTCCGAAAATGTACCATATAAGGAAAGTATTGCAATCATGAAAAAAATTCGACTTCGAGATTTTGGTGTATTTACACGTTTTGAGGTCTTCTGAATTCATTTATGCTATTTTCAAGAGATGTTTTTAAAATAGCTGCGCACCGGCTCTTCATACGGGAAGAAAGGAATATTTTACTACTAAAATCATATCTGCATGTGACAAAACAGAATTTCATTTTTAAAAAAGTTCAAGTAATCCCCTCTGTTGAAATGACTGCGGGATATATTAACGCAAATTAGAATTACTTTTCGTTTAGTTGGTTGTAAGACAACCGTTGAAAACGGATAAACACTTTTAATTTCATGAAATATTTATTAACGTGGTACATTGCGATTTATTCATACTATCTTTACAAATCTAATAATACTACCTATTACGTACATTAATACTATCTATACTCGCTTCTCCCTCTTCAAGGCTCCCTTAAAAGAAACAGCTTAGATTATTTGGCCTCAATGGGATCTTTTGATTCTGTGGCGATTCTTTGCAATTTACGCATTAGCATAAATAATAATCATTTCACATAATGGTTGCCATTAAGGAAACTCTCCATATATATTTAATTTATACATAGTTTTATAAGATTGGCGTATTTAGCGCCGTAAACCATTTCATCTTACTGTGGGGAGAAAATATCCAAGGGGTGCCATTTTAAATATCCAATAGCGATATCTTTTATATCCTCCATAGTCCTGTCTCCTGAAAAACATCAAACTGTGTAATCTCGAGGAGCTACTTATTCCCATTTTAATTGTGACAGGGCGTTAGAGTTGCAGAGTTTACAAATTTCACACATTTTTTTTAATTTATGACGTCACTGTTTGACTGCCGTAAAGGATACCCCGGTAGATTAATTTCGGAGTTACTTTCGATATTTCGCATAATTGTTTTCAAACGGTATCATTAAAACTTTGCGTGACCTTTATGGAGGAACGTAATTCAACGTTAAAATAAAACTATACTCGCAACCTGCATGCGTATGTTAGGCAACGCCTGCGCTAAATTAAATGCCAAAAATAAAAATAATAAATAGAAAAATTTTAATATATCGCGCTTTGAAACGAACTTTGTAACTTTTAAAATGAACATTTTCAGCGCCGTGAAAACATTTCAATTTTTAAATAAGCACCGGATTAAAATACCACTTCTAATAATAATAATCGTGAATTTCTTAGTTTATTTCTACAGTAAATTTTAATCAAAATATCGTCTCCCTGTGTTGAAAATAGAGCTGGAATAAATGAGTTAAAATTATGGCGTAATTTTTAGGTATCTTAAAGCATTTGACGTCATAGATCCTCACTTGCGAATTGAAATTCTGATATCCCATTTAAAAACTCGATTGGTTGAAAAAACCGTTTTTTCTAATCCTTTCTGTGGCAACAGCCGAACATAAATTCTCGTGCCGTGATCGCAATGTAATGAATGGCGTAAGATCGCGTTGATGCTATTAAATTCTAAACATTAGGTTGCATTAAAATTCGTAAAAAATCATCTAATTTACATAATTTTTTCGTTTTTATTTTAAAAGAGGGAGAAAAGAATGTTTCACGATTTGTCAAAATATCTAAAAGTTATGACGGATAGAATTCAAGATGCGACAGTTTTAAAATTATTTTACGAAAAAAAATCGCGAAGCAGATGTTTAGTAAAAAAATTCCTAAAAATCGGTAAATCAGGTTAAGTATTCAGAACAAACTGTTTTTAAAAGAAAATTTTCTCCTCTATCCGATGATACAAATGCCGTTTTGCTGCGAGCGTAATTTCCGCCGTTATTACGAATTAGGTGAGAAAAAATGCCAAAAATCGCATAAAACATAAAATAAAAAAAAATCTAGGTCGAATTTTGAAAAAATCGCTTCGAGGTGCACAACTACATATTTACATCTTCCCGAATACCAAATTTGGTGTTTCTAGGTGTAGCCGTTTGTCCGTAACGCTGCAGACAGACACACACACCCACACACACACACACACACACAGACACCTTCTTTTATAATAAGTAGAGATATTAAGGTTTCAAAGACCTTTCAAATTCTTCAATCTTCAAAATCGTGAAAAATAAAAATTTTAAATTTGTTAAAATGTTAATTCATTTTGTTCAATTGTTTCAATCACATGACTACCGATTTAGTCAACAAATAGAAACTTTTTCATTTAATAATGTCAGTTCCACCGGAATCACCCACTAAATCAATAGACGGTCGATCATCGTGCCATGAATGTCCACCGAGTTTTGACGTAGAAAAAAAAAAAAAAATAAATTAAATAAAACTGCTCTGCAATCGATAATAATATTCAGTAACTTTAATTCAAGTCAAATGTCACAAAAAAAAAAAAGCTAGTATGACCACTACTCTAAAGCAGGGGCGTAGCCAGAAATTTTTCATTGGGGGGTTACGACTACCGCAACTCACATATATCATAGCGGCCAACCTTACCGATTTCTTCTTGTGATTTCCCACCACAATTTTTAAACAGATTAATTTTGGATTAAATTTTTGGCGTTTTATTAAGCATGAATCGATAGGTAAAAATTAGTGGTGGGAAATCTCCCGAAGAAATCGGGAAGGTTGGCAACTATGCTTATATGCATACATGTGTGTGATAAGGGAGTGAAGAATATACATTTTGTATGGCAAAAATTCCTTATGGTGGGGGGGGGGGGGGTTATGACCCCCCCCCTCAATCGTTGAGAGTTATTGTCTGTATAGAATTAACAACTTTATTCCTTTTAAAAAGAACCTTTTTTAAATAAATGAACATTTAACCTATGCCAAACCATTACACTTAAATACTGTTGCATAGCACCTATTTTTGAAAATATTTTGTACAATGCAAGTACGAGTATTATTCCCTCCCCATTAAACATTGCTTAATAATAGTAACGTATAGTTTAAGCATTATTAATCGTACAATATAGTCGACTCTATTTTTGTACTCGTAGTTTTGCAACACGTTAAGGAATATTTTTTTTTTCGTTTTAATTATTAAACGGGTGGGGAGGGGATGCTTTTGATGTATTCTTTACAGTAACGAAGTGATATCTCTTTTCGATATGATCAATAACGGCATTATTTTGTAAATATACGTACAAGGGAAAATATAAATATTTATCACTAAAGGATCATCTTAAAAAATGTTTCCTATTTTTCACGAAATTTTGACGAATTTTTTTTATGTTAATAAAAATATTCTATATTTTTCTATATAAATATACGAGAAAGATTAGTGGGAGCTGGGGGGGGGGGGGAGAGAAGAGAGAGAGAGAAGAAGAAAAATGGATTTGGGGAGAGAAAGAAATCTCTCTTCCAAAATGTTTTTGTTAGACATATAAATTCTCATGAATGAATCATGAATTCTTTTTTCCTAATGTTTTTGTTAATCTTCTGATCCCCCTCTGCGCCTGAAAAAAAACATCTCGTAACACTTTGGAAAAATGTTATAAAAATATAGTTTGTTCATGGATGCAAGAAAACTTCACTAATAATAAACTTAACAACTTCTTATAAATTTAGAGGAGGAAGGCGGATTATCGGTGAAATTCAATTTACGACCAGCCCCACCAGTGGCTGAGAGGTTCTACTCTCGAAAGTGAAAGGCGGGAGGTGCCAGGTTCGAGCCTGCCGACCTAGCCGTTCGGAGTTTTCCGTGGTTTTCTCCGAAACATCTGGTAAATACGTCCTAGGATCTCTTAGGAAATCCCCCTGGGAGGACACTCCTCCTATAGGCTTAGGAACCTCGTGCAGTCAATCGACCTTAACACATTTATGCATTTGAGTCCCTTTTTTGGGGCGGTACTTTCGCCATCAGTCGAGAAAGTTATTTATTTTTCCCTGCCTTTATTCACGAGTATTGAACCTCAACTCCACGAAATATTTTAATATGACCCAGTAGGATGTTGGCATTTCAATTTTTATACAGAATGATTTTAAAAGGAATCATCCCTTGTTCAAGAAATTGATATCCGAAATTTATCTTATTGCTGGTAATTATCAAAAATCGAAGAAAGTTGCAAGACTATCTAGGCATAAATATGTTAATCCAGAAACCAAACCAAACCAATTTATGACCAAGAGCAGTTTCATCGTACGTCACAAATCGGTATTGTGCATAACTTGAGAGCGGCAAACAATATTTGCATACGATAGTTGATGTGCTGAGCCTAACAAATTCGAATATCTTTTTTTTTTTTTTTTTTTTCAAACTGTACTCCTCTTACAATACATACGTTAATTATTTAGCATAATTCACGAGGGGAAAGAAAAAAAAATTGCCCTCCCCGGCGGGGAATCGAACCCCGGTCTCCCGCGTGACAGGCGGGGATACTGACCACTATACTACCGAGGACTAAGGGCAGCTGCCGAAACCCGGGATCGAACCAGGGACCTTTAGATCTTCAGTCTAACGCTCTCCCAACTGAGCTATTTCGGCACGTCCGATCCACCATCTTTACTGAATACGTCCACTTTCGATAAAAATCGATTCTTCCCTTTCCTTCATACCGCGCATCGTTCAACGTTTATCTCCCTACCAAACACAGACCTACCTCCTTTTCCAAAAGAAGCACTTTCCGCAATTGCTCATTTCGTTTGTAGCTGTTGTCAGAGGCGCAGAGAGCCAATTCAGTGTCCAAAGTTTGAGCATTTTATCCCTAAAGGTGTCGGAGATATGAAAATAAATGTATGAATACGCAGATATGTTCATACATATATTTTCAAGTAATATATTAAAAAAATTATAGCTTTTTATTATTTGGAATGCGCATGGGGATATTTTAAATAAAAAAAATAGAAAGCGTATTTTTTTTTTTTAAATATCAATTTTTCATTTAAAAAGTATTATTATTTTTTAAATTTTTAGTTTCTAATATAGATGCAAACTATTATGCTAGGCTACTATGATTTGTGTTTAAACACTTCCCATATGATTACAAGTAATCATTCAAAATTGAAAATTCTAAATATTGAAACGTCCCTTGTCCCCTTAAACATATGAGCCTTTTTATGACGAAAAACTGAAACTTTGTACATTACCTAGTTCATCAACCTTATTTAAATTTTTTGTACCGGGGGGCCGCATAAAAAATTTAAATTTTGTACTTATTCAAACCTCTTTTTAAAATGCAAGCTTGTAGTTTACTGTATGCGTCTAAGATCAATATAAAAGGTATAAAAGCTCAGTTTAATGCTTCTGGGACATCCTATATGTACTACAATACATACGTTAATTATTTAGCATAATTCACGAGGAAAGAAAAAAAAATTGCCCTCCCCGGCGGGGAATCGAACCCCGGTCTCCCGCGTGACAGGCGGGGATACTGACCACTATACTACCGAGGACAAGGGCAGCTGCCGAAACCCGGGATCGAACCAGGGACCTTTAGATCTTCAGTCTAACGCTCTCCCAACTGAGCTATTTCGGCTTATTCTAGTTGAACCTTTATGAATAATGGACCACAATAGACTACAATCCTACAATCCCTCGAAGTCACTTTCCTTTCGTTCTTTTACTTGCAGAGATCCAGCCATGCCTGTATAACATCATGCAAAGAGAACTTTCTCTAAGGAGGGCACATATATTTTCCGCACTAATAAAAACAAAAGATTTAAGGTACTTTGTTCTTCAGTTATTAATTATGCTATGCGTAAAAATGTTTGTATACGTTCAAAAGGAACATAAAATTACTTTTCGTGTGATAAAAAGAAATTTTTTAATTCTCCTGTGAAAATCATACTGTGTATATTTCAAATTTTCAAAACAGAGTAATAGATGTTAAAGGGATTATCTTTTAAACCGTAAGTGATCGAAAAATACTTTCAATTAGAATATGGCAACCTTTTTTTACTGGGGGCTATATACTCATTAAAATACGAAATTTAATTTTTATACGGTCCCTCTTTTCCTATCACTTATATTTAGAAAAATGTTGCTCTTTGTCTAAAAAGGTAAATTTTGAAAAATCCCATGTCTGTAAGTGAAATAGTTAGCGAAAAATTTAATGTTAAAAATGATGAATTATACACCAACTTTACCTACTGTGTTGGCGTCGGTTTTCAGCAAAAAAATCTTTCCCTGAAGTAAAGATTTTCGAAAAAATCTTTACTTTAAGGGACCAACTATGAGTTGATAAAAATTAAATAATGATCCTATTGTTGTGAAATGGCAATTAAACGCATTCAAACGTACTAAATTAACGGGTTCAATTTTACCTGAACGGATCCAAGGGCGTAGCCAGGATTTTCATTGGGGGGGGGGGGGGAGCAGGACATGGAGTCTAACCGGAGAATGCCCGGTTTGTCATAAGCAGACCCTATTACTGGCTCATTTTAGGGGGTTCAGCTGCCCCACCCTGCTACTCGCTGGCTACGCCCATGAACGGATCCGTACTTTGTTATAAAATTAGTGAAAATTTTGTCTTTTAGGAGGGGTTAACCACTAATTACGTCACGCTTCCAGAGAGGTGATTTTAAAGTGTAAAAGAGAATGACAAAATAATGGTGCGGGTTACTATGGTGTGGTTGTGGTAACGTTCACTAGAAACTGCCAAACGTGCGTTATAGAAAAATGCTTGCTAAATTACGATTTGAGAAATCAACTGTGATCTATCGAGTGACTATTACATAAATTAACGCCGATTGAAAAGTAATGACATTTTCTCATTAGTGCTTGGCGACAAATGCCAAAATTTTCAAATTGCAATATCTCGGTAACTATTTTACTTAGAGACAGGGATTTTTTAAATTTACCTCTTTAGACCAAAAGCTACATTTTTCTAAATATAAGAGACAGAAAAGAAGGAGGGACCGTATAAAAATTAAATTAATTAATTTTATTTTAATGTGTATACAGCCCCCAGTAAAAAAATTGCCATACCTGAAAGCTACTCTTAATTTGACGAACTTTTCTAATTGAAAGTATTTTGCGATCACTTACTGTTTAAACGATAATCGCTTTAACATCTATTTTGAAACACCCCGTATATTTGTGTATGGTAACTGATGCACTGTTTTGGGGCAAATGATGCAAGCATGATCATTAAAGCTTAAATCCTTCGAATTGCTAAATCCCAGTGAAAAGCATATACATTTTAATGGTCTAAATCAGGTATGGGCAACCCTTGGACAGCTGCGGGCCAAAATTTAGGATGTTAGCGAAGTCGCGGGCCGTATAAGAGGAGTTTATATGGGATTTTGATTTGGTTTATATGAATTGTCTGTGGGAGCTTGAAATTGTCCGCGGGCGGATCAAAAGCCATGGCGGGCCACATTCGGCCCGCGGGCCGGGGATTGCCCATATATGATCTAAATGTACGAAGTTTAAAAAAGTTGTTGTATTAGCTATTTTAATATTATTGCTCAATCCATGAATGGTATGCATTGCTTTTATTACTGATTGGCAGATTCTAAACATAGATCAGTGAACCAAAAACTTCAATTCAAATCATTCAAATAATGTTTTTATTTGTATGAGTGTCAGTGTATTCGAAAAAGGACTTCTTCTTCTTCCTTTATTTATTTATTTATTTATTTATTTATTTATTTTTGTTGTTGTTGTTAATTGGAAGTGATGGATGCTAAGGTGGAAACCTTATTTAATGTATTAAAATTTGCAATTCGTGATTCTGCGTCGGAAAAAAACAAACAAAAGCAGGCTTTTCAGATTGCATCACTTATGTAGAAAAATAAAGATTTCTTTAAAAAGCAATTGCTGTATCTCCCCCTCGTTCTTCCCGTTTCACAGTCGACACAGCTCGTTCAAGAATTTCAGAGAATATGAGACCTGGGCATTTTAATAGCCAATAATTGAATCTTTTTTGGAAACATGTGACTAGCTTATAAATAACGTGACCTTTAGCAATATAATTGTCAACACCGTCGAGAGATCGGCTGTTTAGTGACGCATCTCTTGCTGTGGAAACTTCTATTACTTCCTGGTAAAATAAAATGTGTGTGCCTAAACAAGTAGCATTTATTTAATAGGGGAAGATGGGGTATAATGAAACACGGGGTACAATGAAACATACTGTTTAAAATCAGTTAAATTTAAATCACACATGTATTATACAAATATGTATTCCAGTTACTAATGTGATCTGGGACGCATTTTTGCACAAGCAAAATACAATTTTCATACCATTGAAAGTTAATTTCGTTACTTTAAATAATTTTGTTTTGCCTCCTTGTTCCCATAGGTATAATTATTTATTTTTCAAATATAGTGATCACTATGTTATGGTCTTCATACTCCCAGAACCAGAATTTAAAAGATAAATATTAGGAATTAGTAAAAATTTATTTATTTTGTAGCCTCAATGCGGGCTGCCGTGAAACACTTTGTAGACGGGTACAATGAAACATGTTGTATTGTACCCCGTTATTCCCGCTTGAATGCATTCACTTTAGATGTTAACATTAAATATTTAGATAGAAAGCACATAAGTTAACAAGGAATTGTTTTTAAATCGTACTCAATCTTCTTCACACTGTGAAAATTGTCTTTCAAATAACAATCCAAACACTACAGATTATGAGCTATCTTCACATAACACGTATGACACAAGCAGTATCGCAATAAATGATTGTGTTTTAATCAAGGAAAGTGGGTTTAAACGTAAAGAAATGCACTCTATTGGGAAAATAATAAACATAAATCAAATCGAATGCGAAGTTCTGTACGTCAAACGACTGCGTCCAGACTTCAAATATGTGCATTCTTCGGAAACATGTATTTTTGAAAAAACTCAAATTGTATAAAAACTACCACTTCCCGTTCTTTCAGATGGTGCAATAAGGAAAGCAATGCAGTAAAGAAATGCGAATCTTTTTAATTCGATTTATGTCAATTTAATATAAAACGAATAACTGTAGGCTTACCTCATATTGTGTTTTCATCTTAAGCTATAATATTTTAATTAAATTTGTTTCTTTCCATTTAAATTTTATATTTATGTCTCACTAATATTTATTATAAATGTACAGCTGCGGAAAAAAAAAGTCCCACTTGCTCTTTATTTCGCCGTCGTTCGTCGTACAGTAAAGTTATGTATACCATTCGTTTGCAAATAACGCGTACTTTAATTTACTATTAATTTAATTTGCATCAGGGGCCGTCCTCATATTTAATTCTGCATCAACTTCGTTTTTCTCTATAGGAACCCCTACTTTGACTTTATTAAACGAAAGAGAACCTTCAAATTACCCTAAATATAAATTTTCACCAATTTCCTACGATAATTTCCGGAGATAATGCGAATTCATTTTTGCGCGTTTTTAAGGGACTTTCTGCAAATTGAAAAACGCTATTTGTAGGTTCCGAACTTTTCGCTTTTCATTAATTTCGCTCGCGAGAGTTAAAAGAAATTAATATTATTTTCACGGAAAATATTGTTTCCATCTCTCTTAAAGTTTTTTGTACTGAGAATATCAAGGGTAGAAATAGAATATTTAGTCTGCGGTCCAAATGACCCGTGAGTTCATAACTTCCTTGGGTTCGCACACATGATTTAAGGGAAAAATGCAAAATGACTGCTCACGATTTTGAAAATCTTTATAATTTTGAAATTGTTATTGAGTATTTCCGTTGATGGTTCTCTTAGACAGGTGAAATGTTGGCAGGAGTTAGAGGCTGCTCTCTGCTCTTCTGACTACAAGCTTGAATATTACTCAGCTATGGTCGAACTTGAAGAATGATTTCCTGATAGAAAATTTATTTGTTTGAATTTCATGTAAAAAACGCAATTACTTTATTGCCGACCCAATATTACCACTGTGTTTGTTATTTCACTTTCTTCATTTAATACTATCGTCTGCAATGTGCAATATTCTTAAGACTTTTGGCGGTATTTTAATTTATAGTTAGATAAAAATTTAGACAGAAAAACTTGATTTTGAATGTTTGATAAAGTATGGGGAAGCCGAAAGACCTAATGTTTCCGAAATTAAAAGAGGTCACATTCACGCCTGGAAAGTTGAGGATGTTAGTTTTTCAGAAATAGGACGTTGTATTAGAAGACATACATCTACTGTATCTAATTCTATAGCTGGAAAATATTTTATTTGGGGGAATATGGTAGCGGACGCAACAATAGACGCTTTATAGAATCCCTATCAAACTGTAAAATCCTCTCATTTATTTGCTACAAAATTTGATATTTTTAATACTGGTATCTTTTACTGTGTTTTAGCACAAAATAAATCTAATTTACGTTTGTATGCAATTTTCAAAATATTTTCACTTAATAAATTTATGTATGGTCCCTTAACTCATGAAATTAACACATTTTATTTAATATAAATTAAACTACGGAACGTAAAAATTTGAAATTTTGCACAGCCATGTAATATTAATTTCTGCATCTATTTCCATCGAAATTTGGCTAGGTCGCTATTCATATTTTTTTTAGTATTAATTTAATAATTCATAATTCATATTAATAATTTATTAAAAATCATAATTACATTAAATTATGTTTGGGTCCTTTAGTTCTAATAGTACGAATAAAAATCAGCTTCTTACTACCAATATTATATGAGATATGATTTGAAGTATGAAAAAATATTTTAACATAGGGGGAGGGGGATTTTGGGTGCTCATAACTAACTCATTTTATGTCCAAATTTATTGAAATTTGGTGTCCGGGATTAAAATGAGCTAAATTTTTGAAATATGAAGTGAAATCTAGGGGTGGCTATTGAGAAAAAAAAAAAGTTGGCGCGAATTTTAATATGTAGATGGCCCCTTATGCAATTTTTATGCATAGCAAATTAAAGTGTACGTCAATCGTAAACGATTGGTATCTGTAACTTTGCTGTACGACGAACGACGGCCGAAAAAAGTACAAGTGGGACTTTTTTTTTTTTTTCCGCAGCTGTACATAAAACATATGTGCTGGAATTTGAATTTTGACTCATATTATTTAAGTGTCTGTGAAGTTTTGTTAAGTGTTTCATTGTACCCCGTTATATGGGGTACAATGAAATACTGGCAGACAATTACCTTTTGTAATTTTTCAAATACTAAGATGCTATTTACAAACTATTTACAATTAGATGGAGAAAAGAATAGGTTAAAAGTGTACATTAATTTTATTTCTGTACACTCAAATTTGTGACCAGGGGGAAAAAATAGTAAATTTTGTTTCATTGTCCAACAGCGGTAGAGTAACGAGGATCACGGATGTGCCTCGAATGTAAATTTTTAATTTATTATTTATGACTATGATGAGTATTTAACCCTTTGAGGCACAACCCTTTCCCAGTGCTGAAAAAAGGGCAGCCGTTGCCATCGCTCGACTTAACTACCAGCAAGATGGCGGACGATCGAAACGTTCATCGAGTGCCACAGATCTAGAGACCCTTTTTTTTACGACAGCTGGCTGTGCCGCACAGCTGTTCTCGCATTCTTCCATTTTTCAGCAGATGTCAGTGCTGTTAAAAAACAATCCTGACAGTTTTTTTGCGGGCAATGACGTGCTAAAAAGTAAAGGATTTTCGTGGAGCTATGTCCCCCGCAACTATTTTTATAGAAATCCATTTTATTCTTCGTTACTGGCAACAGTCAAAACGTCAGAGTTAGGTGTTCCGAGAACCAGGAACACTGCGTGTTAAAGGGTTAAGGTATAAAAGTCTAGGTCAGTGTTTTTGCGACGATCCTGTGAATATAATGCATCCATTTAATTATTTAGCATGATTTAAGAGGAAAGATAAAAAAAAATTGCCCTCCCCGGCGGGGAATCGAACCCCGGTCTCCCGCGTGACAGGCGGGGATACTGACCACTATACTACCGAGGATTAAGGGCAGCTGCCGAAACCCGGGATCGAACCAGGGACCTTTAGATCTTCAGTCTAACGCTCTCCCAACTGAGCTATTTCGGCACGTCCTATCTGCAATCTTTACTGAATATGTCCACTTTTGATAAAACTCGATTCTTCCCTTTCCTTTATATCAGAGCATATTTTAACATACAAAGTAGGCGGCAATTGCTCCCGCACAGTGGGAGTCTTAAGCAAAATTCAATTTTATTATTAAATGGCATTAAGCATGAAAAAATTTTCATTTTCTCTTTTATATTCTTACACTTTGTACAAGGCCGTACCCAGGTGTGGGGGGGGGAGACCAGGGGGTCCCGTCCCCTTCCCCCGAAATTTAAAATTTTGTTAACAGAACAATAATAATGAAGCCTTTTTGTGAAAAATTGAGCCTTTTTTTCCCTTTTGGTCCCCCCCCCCCCGAAATTTTTTTCTGGGTGCGGCCCTGCCTTTGTAAACTTATTTTTTAAAATATTACTACAATAAAGTATAATACCAGAAAAATGAAAATTGAGCTTGTTTTTTTTTTATCCTATATTTTAAAATTTATGAATATTATACAGATGCACGACAGGGAATTTAGCTAAGTATCTATGTCAAATAATTTGCTGTATGCATTTTTTTCTAAACAAGTATTTAAAAAATAAAACTGGATAGTTATTTTTTCTTTTTACTGGATATATATATAGACTACTTGTTTTTTAAATGTGGTTTGACACTTTACCCGAAAAGATGGAAATCAGACAGGTACGTATACGTATGAATGTAATTAGCTCATAGCCTTGGTGCCGCCACCTAGTGAAAATTTCTAAAAATATGCCCCAATTTTCAAGGACAGTACCCAATATCTGAGTTTTTTTTTTTTTTTTTTTGCAATTTGTCCTCAAAACGTAAAGAAGCAACGGAGGTCAATTTTTAATTATTTCATTGTTAATTATTTAATTGTTGTTAATTTTTAATTATTCCAATAATTATAAAATGTCCCGAATTTTGTTGACGCAGCCAGCTGTCGTCAAAAAAAAGGGTTTCTCGATCTGTGGCACGCGATGAACGTTTCGATCGTCCGCCATCTTGCTGGTAGTTAAGTCGAGCGATGGCAACGGCTGCCCTGTTTTCAGCATTGGGAAAGGGGTGCGCCTCAAAGGGTTTAAAAAAAAAAAGAAAAGAAAAGAAAAAACTGCGCAATGTTTATCATCTCTCTGTTGTTGTTCCGCGAGGTGCTCTTGCTCTGCCAAGGTCTTTTCATTCCGGTTAAACAGTGATGCGCGCTTCCTTTGCACGATTCTCTCACGTGAACAAAAAACAAATCTGCATGGAAAATTAAAAGGCAGGAGTTTGCCATCGATCATAAAAAAGGGGTGTAAGGGGGGGGGGGATGAACGGGATCATTTCAGCTCGGCGGGATTGTGAGAGTCGGGAGTCAGCTCCTGTCCGTAGAAAACGCTGTGTGTGACAATTAAAACTTTTGCTAGTTCGAAGGTCAATCGATGCCAGAGTGATTATTTTTGTTGAATGCATTGAACGTTCAAGGTCATTGCCAAGAACGGAGGTCGTGGGCGCGGGCTCGTTTTAAAATTCATCTGTTCAGTTTCTCCGAAGGCCAGGCCCTGATTATCGCGCGAGCACTTGGGGCACGTGCCTTGGGCGCCGAAGTAAACCTATAAAGTAGTCAGGCCCTGCTTGAGGCCTTATAAAGACTGTAGTTTAAAAAAAAAAAAAAATGTGACTACGGTACGTACATAAATACAATAAATTAATTGTGGTACAGTAACCCCTCGTTATAACGCGTCTCGATTTATCGCGCTCTGTTTATGTCTCCCAATTTTTCTTTCAGTACTCTTTTGCTTTACATGAGAAGCATAAAGTACATTTGAAAAATACAACTCCATCCACACAAAAGAGATACGATTAATAAATTTTCGCTCACTGATGTTTCTCTCTATTCTAAAAAAAAAGTAAAGGCCGCTGTCGCCGCCGCTGTCAAAAGCTTGTCAGCGTATCTCCTCCTAAACCGTGGGGATTTGAGTTTCGACTAAGGTGCCCACAGATTCTAAAAATTCCGAGGAACCTGCTAAGCTGATTTAAATTTCGAAAATCGAATTATTTTAGAAGATATTAATAAAAAACTGAAAAAATAAACCGAATGGTTGCCAGATTTGGCATAAAATCATTCATTCCTTTGCAACAAAGCGTTTCCAAGTATCTAGAATCGCGTGAAATTTACAAACATGAGTTAGAATGACGCCCATTTTACGCCAAAATAAAAACTATATGAAATAAGTAACTCAAAATGTGTTACAATATTCAAATAGTAAGTTCGCTTAGACAACAGGAGTTTAGAACGAGCGATTATTCGTTTTTCCAAAACAGAATAACTAATATCTTGAAAAAGAAAAATAATTAAAATGCAGATTATTTTAAAGCCGGTTCTCGTCCAGCTGGATTATTTGCTACCAGTAGAAATATTTGGCGGCCTTAACTATGCCATTATAGCAGTTACAGTACACTTTGGATATTTGCTAGCGCGACGAGATGGTATAATTCGTAGTGCTAAGTACGCCAATCTGCAAACGATTATGTAAATGAAAATATGGATAACGGTTTTCCGGTAACCTTACATGAACAGTAATTATAGGTTGTGAGCATGTGTAAATCGCCAAATAATGAAAAGTCGCCATGGGTGGCAAGCTATCCTATCTGTTCCGTAGCTTTTATTAACTTTACATTGACGCAAGTCGCCCAATAATGAAAAATCGCAATGGGTGGCAAATTCGAAGGGTGTCCAATAGGTTTTAGATTATTAAAAATACAGCTGAAAAAGATGTTCTGATTTTATTATGCTTTAGCTCCTAATTAATATAACTTTTGAATGGCAACATTGAAAATCATTGTGTTTCTGAAGAGTGCAAATAATTTTTCCAGCGATTATAAGCGGAGTCCGCACTCCAGGTGGAGTATAGCTCAGTACCCGTACAACACGGATTCCCATAACAAAATATCTTCCGTGTTATGAGGGGGAGGGGGTCTACTGTAGTGTGAAGTTTAAATTTTTATGTACCAATGAACATGCAAGAACCAAGCAATGCGTAGCTCAGTAACATTCTATCTGATCCAATCTTCGGGTTTTGTCTGTTGAAATTATGTCCTTTTTACGAATAAGCCTGATTAGGGGCCGAATGCCTCATACGAAAAGCGAGCGTTGCGAGTCTGGGGGCCTTGGCCCCTAGTGCTGAAAAAGCAAGTTATCGGAGATAGTTTCTTCAGCAGGAAATGAAATGTGTATTTGAACACAAATTTTAAAAGGTTAGATTAAACTTCTGCGTTTAATGTTTAAGTGATTATCTTTCACTACAGTACTTATACTATTAAGTTTATTATTGTAACTGCATGTGACAATTAAAATAAAACTTCATCTTATCACGCGTCACGACTACCCTCCCCTCCGCCTGTTATATTGCGCATTTTTCATGTCTCCTGCCGAACGCGATGTAACGAGCGGCTGCTGTACGAAATTTTCCAGGATGTCTCTTCAGAAACTGTACTGAGCACTGCAATAATGATAAACCAGTATCAGTTTGAAAACTTTCAGAGAAGCTATTAGAAATCGAAAATTTATTTTAAAAAGTGTGTTTTTGAAAACTTTTGATGTTAAGTTCAATGCGTTTAAGAGTTTCTTTTTTTTTTTTTTTCTGAAAGTACCATAAAAGTCATACCTTTTACGCTTATTGCAGATTATGAAGAATTATTCTGAATTTTTTTCGAGTTCTTGCTGCAATTTGTTTGTTTAAATTTGTGCACTAAGACCATAAAGCAGGCTTTGTTTCTGTAAACTACAGCCTCAGAAACGGGTTCTAATGGACACAGTATAGTTCCAGGACTAGCCTTTGGAATTTGAAGATCGCATTCAAATAATACAAAGAAGATATCAAAACATTTTTTTTTTTTCAACACAATTTTACTTTCAAGTAGCTAAGAGTACTGAACATCGTTTTGTCTGAGTCCTTGAAAAAAAAAAAATTCAGTAAGATTTTAGCGCTCTCTTTCCGTCTCATTAAGCCTACCTTCCCCAGACTATTAATTACACTGAAATTTCTGTTGAAACTAAATAAAATTGTAGCTTAACGCTTATGCAAAAGACCTTAAAGGAATTTAAAAGCCTCAAAAGGTTTGTATACCAGTTGAAAAAGAAAGTTTAAGTTTCTATCATGTGCAGCCACTCAATAATTTAAACATGGGAAAACACTCTCGACATTTCAAGTCGTCGCGGGGACACGTGTCCCACCTCCAACACTGCTTCAAAATCTTTTGATTTACAACATTTGTTTGAAAATTTAAGAGAATCTTCCCTTTCTACTCTTGAATTCGATATACAACCACCACCACCCCCAAAGAAGAAGAAAAAAATAAATATAAACAGAAAAATTAAAAAAGGAAAAATGTTTAGAGAGCGAGAACTATCTAGTGACCAATTACATCGTGAAAATCATTTAAACTGGTTTCACCTCGGCGTTTTGATATTAATAACTCTAGAGGCCGACTAATGTCCGAGTAGACAAGAATCGGAAAATTTCGGAGGGGCCCAAACAAGGAAAAAGTCAGAATTTTTCAAAATAAGACTTCATCATTACCATTTTGTGAACAAAAATCAAAATTTCGGGGCAGGTCCGGACACTCTGAACCAACTACCCCCCCCCCCTAAAATAAGTCCTTGGACATTGAATATTGGTTGATGGCCGAAGTGTGAAGGTCCACGGTTCTGACCTACCGCGCGGTTGTCGCTCTGGCGAGAGTTTGGGGCGACTTTTTCCAGATGTGACAAGTACGCGCATTAGAGCCCCTAAAAAGTCCTCCACTCAAGGCATCCTCGTCTTCTTGGCAGATAGTCCTTGTGCAGCTTGGTCATAGTTTATACTATAATTATTATTTACTAACGAACTCATTGACCTATTTACGTGCAACAATATGCAAATTTGGGCTGTTTCTCACGTATACTTTAATTTTTTTAGCCTGCACAATAACCCAGAATGACAGATAAACCTGTAAACACCTAACAACTGATTCCGCTCTAATCAGTGACGTGTCCAGAAAAACTTTTCGGAGGTGGTCCAAACGGTAAAAAAAGCAGAATTTTTCGCAAAAAAAAAAAAGACTTTAGGTAGTCATTGTTATCATTTTAGTCACAAAAATCAAAATTTCGGGAGTTGTCCGGTCCCCTTGGACACTGGTCTTCCATTGGCAGAATTTTATTTAAAAAAATTATTTTGCACATCATTAGGTATTCGTTAGGAAATTTTATGTAAAAATGTTTACTGTGGGGGTCCCTCTCTTGTGGAGGCCCCGGGGCTGCAGCCTCGGTTGCCCTCTCCTAAATCCGGCCCTGGGCCAGTCTAAGATTCAGGTCGTTCACAATCATATGTATAAGACACGAACACAGATTTTCTGCTTTAAAATTTCGTATTATTAATTTACGGTGTCATAATATTCCCCGTCCACCAGTACACTTTGTAATTCACGATAACGAATATGATTATTTCCTTTCTTCGTTACAACAGAGCTTAAAAAATCTCTATTTTCCATAACATCATTTCATGACATGGAGGGAAAAAAAGTAACAGGCGAAGATAAGTAAAGTTCAATTGATTTTTTATTAAATGAAAAAAAAAAGAAATAATAACAGCCACACACAGAGCCCGATCAATACAACCGTGGACCCTGGGCAAAAGAAAAAAATTTGGGCCCCTCGCCATAACCTCCTTCCTTCAAAAGAACCAATAATGATTGGTTTATTCTCAAAAACTTTAAATGCCCCCCCCCCCAGACACGACATTTTATTTTAAGTAATCTGAAATAAACGAATATATTTCTGATGTCAATGAAACAGAGAACACCAGTGAAATGCTACGTCAAAAGGCTATATCAGAGTTGCCGAAATGTACAGAACTTAATTAGCCACTTTTTGTAAACAGTAATTTTTTTAAATAAAAAGTAATTCATACATTTAATTCAAAAATTTTTCTATTTTCTAACCTTAAAAATACTGTTTTTGCCCCGCTTGCCCTGCCGGTAATATGGCACTGGCCACACACACATATATTTTACCGCTACTAATATATTTAATTAACCTAAAATTTTTAATATTTTACAACACAACAGCTACAAACGAAATGAGCAATGGACATTTTGCACGTGACGTCACATGGCGGTAATTGATACTCCACGTGCACGATCTTATGGTGATGATTAGTTTCGGTTTCAGCTCGTTTGGACCTAAGCGATTATTTGACACTTTCTAGTAGAAATATAGCTGTTGCAAAAGAATCTAGAATATTAGTCATTAACAAATAATAGCTTTTTATAAATGAATTTTATCTTCATTGTGAGATTTTATTGAAAATGTTAATAATAATTAAATACTAAAAATAATTTAAAAGATCGTACTTTAAAAAAGTGTGGGAGGTTTTTAATGAATATTTGTACTATTTTAAACTCAGAAAACTCAATGATGTATTATTTATACGTGTTTGCAATAACGTAATAATTTTAGAACACTAATATTCTTTTTATTAACAAAGTTTTAAGCGAAATGCGATATCATCGTCTTCTAAACCATCTATTTAAGTATTAAAAAGACAATAACTCATTCCGAGCGGCTCTAATAATGAGAAACAGTCATTATAAAATGGATACTGAATGCATTTCAATAGGAGCTGGCGGATGTAAATACCGCCAGCAGACGAATTTTAGCCTCGAACTGGAAAAGGAAGTAGGTCTGTGTTTGGTAGGGAGATGAACGTTGAACGATGAACGCGGTATGAAGGAAAGGGGAGAATCGATTTTTATCAAAAGTGCACGTATTCAGTAAAGATGATAACCAAGATGTGCCGAAATAGCTCAGTTGGGAGAGCGTTAGACTGAAGATCTAAAGGTCCCTGGTTCGATCCCGGGTTTCGGCAGCTGCCCTTGTCCTCGGTAGTATAGTGGTCAGTATCCCCGCCTGTCACGCGGGAGACCGGGGTTCGATTCCCCGCCGGGGAGGGTAATTTTTTTTTCTTTCCCCTCCTAAATTAAGCCAAATAATTAACGTATGCACTGTAGTACATATAGGATGTCCCAGAAGCATTAAACTGAGCTTTTATACCTTTTATATTGATCTTAGACGCATACAGTAAACTACAAGCTTGCATTTTAAAAAGAGGTTTGAATAAGTACAAAATTTAAATTTTTTTTATACGGCCCCCGGTACAAAAAATTTAAATAAGGTTGATGAACTAGGTAATGTACAAAGTTTCAGTTTTTCGTCATAAAAAGGCTCATATGTTTAAGGGGACAAGGGACGTTCAATATTTAGAATTTTCAATTTTGAATGTTTACTTGTAATCATATGTGAAGTTGTTTAACACAAAATCATAGTAGCCTAGCATAATAGTTTGCATCTATATTAGAACTAAAAATTTTAAAAATAATAATATTTTTTAAATGAAAAATTGATATTTAAAAAAAAAAATACGCCTTCTATTTTTTTTATTTAAAATATCCCATGCGCATTCCAAATAATAAAAAGCTATAATTTTTTTAATATATACTTGAAATATATGTATGAACATATTCTGCGTATTCATACATTTATTTTCATATCTCCGACACCTTTGGGGATAAAATGCTCAAACTTTGCACATCGCCTAATTGATGTATGAGGCTCATTTTACTAATTCGGAATTTTTTCGTACGGGAACCATATAAAAATTTAAATTTAGTATATTTTTTTCAATTTAATCCGTCAAAAAAATTTAATGGATAACATAAAATTCTGTACCTTTTTTTTATGTAACATTGTAATTTATCGCATATCTCTCTACGATCAATATTTCAGGAATAAAAGCCTGGGTCAAGTGTCTTTAGGACACCCTGTATATTATATATATACAGTATGTACGCAGTTAATTGAAATATTCGAATGAATTATGCCAGCCAGCAGAGGCGAAGAGAGCCAAGTCGGGGCCCCGGGGATAAAATCTTTGGGGTCCCTTTGCTATCTAGAAATCCTTTTGATATCGATCAGACCAATCATTTATTCCTTACTAAAGTTATTCCTCATTTAAAGAAACTTTAAATTAATTGTAATTGGAAAATAATTAATAGAATTAAAATTATTAATTTAAAAGATTATTATACTTTAATAAACATACATGCTCTAAAAAATACCAACATTTTGTTTTGAAGGTTTCGTCACCTCCATAGAGAAACTGTATTTGAAACGTTAACATTTTTGCATGGCATGTTTCCTCAGTATTGAAAAAATGAATATTTTTATTCATACTTCCATGCAAGCAGGCAGACAAAAAAATTTCAGAAGGCCAAAAGAGCGGAAATTTCAAAATTTCTCATTGAAAGTCTTGACCTTTAACATTTTGTTAAGGAAAATTCAAAATTCAGGAGGTTGGGTGGGCCCATAGTCTCTCCTCTGGCTATACCCTTTCTTCCACTATTTAACAATGTGTCTCGGAAAAAAAAATGATTTCTTGTTAAATAAATCTTTTCTACTTTTAGTCATGGCAAACCGTTGAATAACACCGTCCATGTCTACTTTTCTTGCAAAAGAAGACTCAATCACTAACACTCCTCGTTTTTGTCAAGTGGGTGGTTTATGCTCTAGCTGGCTTTTTGTAATTTCATTCAAAAATTAATTTGAAACATCCGGGGACATAATCTGAATTTGGACTTTTTTTTTTTTTTTTTACAAAATTGACAGCACACAATTAAGTATCGTATAAACAGCAAAAGCGGGGCCCCTTCACAAGCTGAGGCCCTGGGGATTTTTCCCTTGCTCCCCCTCCCTCTCTGCGCCACTGCCAGCCAGACGTTAACTCACGTATGCAAATATTTTTTAAATCTCACTTTTCGGAATATCGCCTCTTGACTGCAGCATTTTCATCCATTCTGAATCTACAGTGTTTTCGTGAGATATATATTATCAGTGAGAACTGTTAAGTTGGGTTGCATTTTGAAAGAATAAAGCAGACAGTGGCGGCTCCTCCATTTGAGCACATGAACACCCCAGAGGAAAAACTAAAGAATAAACACATTAACAAATTAAATAAATAAAAAATATATTAAGTACACTTCTAGATTTTTGTGAATTTAAAACACGAGTTTTACTCTCCCCCACCCCCACCCCCCACTATTATTAAACGCGTTTATTATAGATAACGCACTGTATCGTAGGTTATTGCAGCATAGTCTTTCGTCGCTCGCACGTGCGATCGACCCTAGTAGCCCTTTCTACCGGTCTCTGAGGAAAAACGCCGAGAGAGTGAGAGAGAGTTGCGGGGAGAAGCGAGACGCTTTCGTTCGCACAATTTTATTCTGCTCACAGCAGATTTTTTTTTGCCGTTATCTCCTCTGGATTCTCTCTTGGGCTTGTTGTGTTCGATTAGTTAATCCATTTTTTTTCATATTCTTATTATTTTCTTAATTTTTATGATTTTTCACGAACTAGTGTCAATAATTAAGATGGGAGTCCAATAAGTGTTTCGGAGCTACAACAATGACATTTTTCAATGTCATCCTTTGAAAAAAAAAAAAAAAATTAAAAGAAAAAAATCAAGACACTATATTTATTAAAACTTATCTTAGCGACGAAATGTAAGATCAGAGATGACTTTGTTTTCTTTCAGTTGCGTGCATTGTTTTCCTTTAACTGCTGAAAATTCAAATCTATTTTAACTTGTAAGGTGCGTCGTATCTGCCTATTTAATTTTCGAAATTAATTTTGTGAACCTCCATTTAAATAACCCACGAGCCGCTACTGAAAGCAGGTGTACCTTTCTATTGTAGCAGCCGTTCGACACCTGGCGCTGCGCCTTCTGTGGATAGAATAAAAGTACGGTTATTTACATAACGGACTGTGAATAAATGAAAAACTCGATTTCAGAAAAAAAAAATTATAGACATTTAAAAAAAAAAAAACTATTAGAATATTAGAAAAAGGAAAACAGTTGAGAGTCCATCGGAGTTGCACGTGTATCCAAAGTTTCAGTTTGTACCGAATTAGGAAAACAATTTTTGAAACGAAACTAACGAGACCGAAAGAGGCTAGTAAAAATCTTTTTAAATTTAGTTTTAAAAAAAAATTAAAATTAAAATTTAATTTTAAAAACTTTATTAAAAAAAAGTAAGATTAATAATCTGAACTTCTTTAAGAGTCTGAAAAAATCTGTTCTTTACCAGATTTTTAGCTAGTTTGTACAGTTTTTAACTTTGAAAGAAAGTGTTTCTGACACCGTTAGTCCAATCAGCTTGAAATTTTGAGAATTTTTGTATAAAAACACAGAGGAAAACCGTACGGCTATTTTAAAAAATCTAAAAATCTGCCCTCTCCCTCACTTTTTGTCGTTTTCAGACAGGAAGTAAATAGCAAAGCCAAACCCTCATACAGTAGAAGATAAAAATAAATAAAAATAAAAATCTGGAGAGGGCACATTTTTTTTTTTTTTTTTTTTTGTTTATTTTTCTTGTAAATTTGTTTGAATTTACAAAATAAAACAAGTTAGTCTTCTATAGTGTAAACGTAGTTCATCTGGTGCAGGGCAGGTGCCCCTGTTGTACCCCCACCCCCTCGTCTGGATCCATCTGCCTCATATGAATGGCTTTTTGGAATTCCTGAGTTTTTAATTACTATAGGGCAGGCAGAGACGGCCCGAAGGGCGTGCGGGGCCCCAGGCGAAGCGCAAGAGCGGGGCCTCTTCTCTATCATGTCTTATGAGATAGCAATAAAATGGCCCAGGAGCGGGGCCTCTATAAGCGCGGGGCCTTAGGCTATCGCCTACATTCGCACCCCCTTTGGGCCGGCCCTGGGGCAGGAGTTCCCAAACTTTTTTCCCCGCGGCACCCTTGTCAGGCTAAAAACATTTCACGGCACCCTTTTCAGGCTAAAAACTTTCGCGGCAGATTTCCTTTAAAGCAATATGAATAGGAAGGTTAGAATGAAGCAGTTTGGATGCATTTTACTTTATTTTTTGTTTCTTTGTTTATAGGGCTAACTATCAAGAAAGTACTCTCTTGGGAAAGGGATATAGAATTTTGACAATACACCCATTTCAGGGAGTTCCTGTAAAAGAGAGGCTACAGGATAGTCTTGAACGTGACTGAAATATTTTTGTTTGAGCCCACTTGGTCATCGGCTTGGCCAACTTTTTTGTGGGAAAGCGGTTCAGAGGAAATTATTGGATTATACTCCACCAAAACACTTTTCTTGATTATCTCCACGGCACCCCTGACATACGCTCGGGGCACCCCAGGGTGCCGCGGCCCCCAGTTTGGGAACCTCTGCTATAGGGGATGGGATAAAATGTGAGTAGGGTAATAATTTTTTATGTGCAATATGAACACATGCATTCGTTCAATCAAACTGTGAATAGATCAATAAGTACGGTGTGTGTATGAATATGAATTATATATTTTAAGAATTATTACGTGTTTCTAGCCAATACTCATGCTTTTGGGGGTTTACCCCCTCCTTCCCAAAGCACTTTTGTTCGATGAGGGTCACCTGGCTAAAAAAAAAAAAAAAAAAAAAAAGAAAAGAAAAAAAAAAAAGAAAAGAAAAGAAGAAAAAAAAAAGAAAAGAAAAGAAAATTGATCCCTTTGCGGTTCAGTGTGCCTAGTTTTAAGGGACTGAATTGCAGCAGTGCATTTAAATTATGGACCAAAGGATCGTTTAACAGACTGAGGTCTTGGAAAAGGGCGACGGGGGCAATCTCCCCCTTCCTTAAGCACACTTGAACTTAAAAACATGTTCTTTTAAAAGAAGTCAGTATAAACATTAAATAAAGATGAGCAACAATAAGCAAGTATAAAATAGTGAGTTTGTTCTTCATAAAAACAAGTTTCAAGGCTGAATCGAGCAAATAAGAGGAATAGGAGATTATGTAATGCGCCGATTCTCAGTTCAATGACGTAGTCTCTGACGGAGAATGAAAATAAATTTTAGCGCGTAACATAACAAGCCAATCAATGTAATTATTTTCTGCCTGTCCGGCAAAATTAATTAAAATTTCTAAGCTTTTTTTTATAATTTAGTGACAATTTTTATGAAATTCTTTTTTTAAAATAAAGTGAAGGGGTTACGATTTGTAAGTTGATAATGTGTATTTATAAAATATATCCCCCCCCCACCTTTTTTTTTTTTTTTTTTTTTTTCTAGAACATGACATCACAAGGATGGATTTCATTTAGAATTTCTTTTTACGGTTTTCTACAGCGACTTCTTTCTAAACGAGGGAGAATTTGAGGATTTATCTTTATTCTTTTATTTATTTAATTGTATTCAATAAGTTGCACACACAAAGTATTTATAGTCCTTTCTTTTTGGGAAAAAAAAAAAAAAAAGGCTTGTAATGGTTGGTTTCAAGACGGTAGCAGCAGAAATTCTTCACCTAAGAGAAAATAATGCTCACTAATGTCATTAAATCATATTATTTAAAATAAAATATGAAGTATGATCTATAAAGAATAGTGCTTTGTTTCTAAATTGCAAGCATATGTTTATGTATTTTGTCAATGGCGTAGCTAGGGGAGGAAGCAAAGAGGGGAATTTGTCCCCGGGCGCTGCACCCAAGGGGCGCCAAATTGAAAAGCTAACCTAATAGAAAGGTGTGCTAAATCTTCAGTTGCCCCCGGGCGCAGAAAGCCCTAGCTACGCCTCCGTGTGTGTTGTGTCATGGTAAAGCTACGCAAGGGCTATATGCCACAAGGATGGAGAGGGCATGACTTGGTGGGAGGACTTTTTAAGAGATCCTGACGCATATTTAAGTTACATCTAGTGAAAATCGATCAAAACTTCAAACCGTCAGATCGACTGCCGCGCGATGGGCCAGAACGCAGGACCTCAACATTTCAGCCGTCTACCATTTTGGCTTATCCACTCAGCTATGGTGGTCCTATATCTTCATGTAATATAGAGTGATATGTTACCGGGAGGAGGGGGGGGGGATGTGTGTGATAAAAAGGAAAGGGTGGGGCTGAAAGGTATTGAAAAAGTGTTCGGTATCATTTATGGAAGCCCCCCCTCCCAATTCTAGTGGGGAATCCTTGTTTGCTGAAGATCCACAGTATTGTTAAAATCAGTATATCATAATATGAAAAGGACAAACTTTTTTAAAACTTTCACAACTTCGAAATTTTTCAATTTTTTAATAATTTCAGTTGTTTTTACTTCCTTGTACGTAGTATAAGGAAGTAATGTGATCCCGAAAAATTTTGGGGGCCAAATTTCGACGAAAAAACCGATTTTGACTACCTCTAAATTTAATTAAAAATTTTTTTTCGATGCATCTCATCGTAGGCTAGCATGCACGATCATATTAACGCGTCTGCAACTCATTTTGACCAGTGGCGAGTCTACTGTGGCCAGTTTTTCCATGCCGTCTGTACGTACGTACGTACAGTTACATACATACGTACGTACGTACGTACGTACGTATGTATGTAACTCGCATATCTCAAAAACTAATGGTCGTAGAATGTTGAGATTTGATATTTAGGATTGTTCTATGATCTAGTTGTGCACCTCCCCTTTTGGTGGCAATCGAATGGATAGTTTATGTACAGGACCGCCCAAAAGATTCGAAATACATTACGCTCTATGGGCCGAAATTCATTAAACTCGCCTAACTCAAAAGCTATTAGGCGTAGAATGTCGAAACTTCATATTTTGGATAGTTGTAACATCTAGTTGTGCACCTCCCCTTTTGGTTCCATTCGACTGGATAGTTTATCTACAGGACTGCCCAAAACATTCGAAATACATTACACTCAATGGGCCGAAATTCATTAAACTCGCATATCTCAAAAACTGTTAGGCGTTGAATGTTGAAACTTTATATTTAGGATTGTTGTAACATCTAGTTGTGCACCTTCCCTTTCCGTTCCATTCGACTGAATAGTTTATCTACAGGACCGCCCAAAAGATTCGAAATGCATTACGCTCTATGGGCCGAAATTCATCAAAGCGTTTTTTACAGGTATTGGGCTATTTCAAACGACTCAGAAGTGATATATTCTCTAAAGAGTTAGAAAATGAATTTCTCCATTAAAAAAAGTGTCTTTTTCATTTATAGTTCTGCTACAGGAACACTCAAAAGATTTCCAATACATTACGGTCAATAGCAATTTTAGGGGCATTCATCCATTTCAAGCACAATACCGTCCTACCACATAAGTTAGGTAATGGTCCGACCACGGTCACGTGCCTCCCTCAAGAACTATGCCAAAAGTCGCCAAGCTTGGCGACTTTTGGTGTATGTGTGTGCATATTTAACTCTCAAATCTCAAAAACTATTATGAAATTTCATATATAAGAATGTTGTAACATCTAGTTGTGCATCTCGATTTTTGGTTCCAATCTACTGGAGAGTTTATTTACAGGACCACCGAAAAGAATTTCAGTACCTTAATGTCTATGGACATCTTCAATATAATACAACTGTAGACAGTCATTGTTTGGTACATGCCCAAAATCTCGCCGTCTGTCCTCGACCTTGGCGAGTTTTGGCGAAATATCGCCAAATTTGGCGATAGTCAGTCATTTGGTCCATGCCCAAAGTATCGCCATTTGTTATCGTTCTTGGCGAGTTTTGGCGGAATATCGCCAAATTTGGCGATAATCTGTCATTGTTTGGTTCATGCTTAAAATCTCGCCAAATGTCGTCGACATTGACGAGTTTCGCCGAAATATCGCCAAATTTGGCGCCAAAAATTATTTCCTATTTTGTATAACTCTAAAACTTTAACCCGTAGATTTTTTAACTTTGTATTTAGAACTATTGTAATATCTAACTGTTTTCAATATCTTTTTTGACAGCAATCGACTGAGAATTTATTTACATGGTGAGCCAAATGACTTTGAATACATTGAGGTGTATAGATGCATTCAATTCATTGAAAGTCTGTGGTCAATGACTACTTTGGCTATCCCCAAAATCTCGCTGACTATCTCAAGTTTGTCGGCTTTTGGTGAAATATCGCCAAATAAAGTGTCAGAAAGAAATCTTTCAAATTGAACTCAGCTTGGCGATATCGAAATATTTGGCTAGAAATCGCTAAACCTTACTATTATTGATATTTTATCTCTTTCAAACAAATAAATTTAGAGGAAGTGCATCGAAAATATTTTTGATCTAATGGACGTGCAAGGAAGTCATGTGTTGGACACATCAGATTTTTTAATTATTGTAATGAATGGTATAAATTGGAAATTTTTAATTTAATACTGGAAGAAAATGAAGTATTTGGCTTGCGATTGATATAATTGTATAGATATTATTGTACCTAGCTCCAAAATGCTATCAACATCATGAGATCAATTTTCTTTCTTTCTTTTTAATTAGTAGCAAACGTTTTGTGTGCATGCGTGAGCGTTTAAATATCTATATTCTGGAGACATTGAAATAAAATTATTAAAGTAATCAATATGTGACAAAACCTGAAAATTTTTATTCTGAAATGAGAAAAAATCATGAAATGATAATGCGTCATAAAATGCGTGTTTAAGCCATATTTTTCTGCATATTTCATTAAATACAGTGTTTTGCATGGGCGCAAAGCTAAGCATTAACTTGAAGGTTATCATGATAAAGTGTCACTATGATGTGATGTTGCATTAATACAAGGTTGTCTAAAATGGATGGGTTAAGGAACAAATTTTGGAGCGAAAAGTTCTAAAAGAAAAAGTTAAAAATGTTTTCAGTCATATAAAAATTAAATTAACCTTTTTTCTTGAAAAAAAAAAAAAACTAAAGAAGAAAGAAGTTGAAGCTATTTATAAAAATCAGTGGTACATAGCTTAACAGCGTCAAAACTAAACGACCGACGAGGATGGGATTCGAACCCACGCGGGCAGAGCCCAATGGATTAGCAGTCCATCGCCTTAACCACTCGGCCACCTCGTCACACAGGACTCCTAGTTTAGTGTATTATTTATGCAAAGCTACACGTAGGCTATCTGCCTATAAGGGGGTAGGGGTGTGTCTTGATCGGTATTCACGTTATTCACGTTACATCTGAAGACAACCAACCAAAACTCTAGACCATTAGATCGACAGCCGTGTACAATAGTTATTACGATGCATAAAATTGTATACTATAAATATCTTTAAATTTTTAAGAATAAATCATAATTTTTTATTTTATACAATACTCTTCCTTGAATTCTTCTTATAATTACCTACGAATTGAAGGGAAATGTCATTTTCGAAGGAGCTTATTAAGTTCAAATCCGTAGAGCATTTCTTTAATCCCATAGAAGCATTCACATTCACGAATAAAGAGAAAAAAGTAGTCAATAAAAAATGACAATACATAATGGAAACAAATTTAAGTAAATCCTTTCGGATATTTGCATACTCCCCCACCACCCAAACTGAAATTATTTGTTGTTACATACTTGCAGAGAACACTTTAGTAAATTCAAAACGGAATGTTGCAGAGGTTTTCCTAAAAGTTTAACAACTTTTTATTTCGACATGGCAAGCAATAATTAAGATTTTTAAAAAATGATATAACTGACAACTTACATTTATTTCAGTCTATCTTACTTTTCTCGTGAGTTTTCAGCTTGCAGTTAGTGACTTCCTCGTCACATAAAATAACAGATGCTTATTCAAAGTGAACTGCCATTAGAGTTTATTTTATAGTATGCGTACCTGCTACCCTCAGAATGTAGTCGTGGCCGAGTGGTTAAGGCGATGGACTAGAAATCCATTGGGATTTTCCCGCGTAGGTTCGAATCCTACCGACTACGCATGGTCCCTTTTTACTTCACGTGTTGTATCGAAAGTATAAAAAATGGATTGTTCTTTCTCTTTTTACCCTTTTTTTTTTCTAAAGAATTATAAATAAATGTAAGAGGAATCAAATAATAATAGTTTAACTTTTACTTTTTTTGTGTGGCCTTAAAAGCGAGGCCTGCCACCCTACCAGTTGCTATAGCCAACATGTTTATAGTAAACTGATGATTACTATTATTATTTTAATACTAAAGTATTTACCTGAAGCCTTCATGGGAAGTAATTTATCTATTACAAGTATGCTTTAATTGCAATTTCTAGGAAAGGCATCGTGCTTTCTTTAGACCTATTTTAACAGCAATGTTGATGAGAAATGATAATCTATTACAATTATGCTTCGAACGCCCAAAGCTCTCAAAATTAAAGTAGGCGTCTAAAGGAAAAGTACCAGTATTTTAAATTTAGAATCAAAATGCACCTGTTTCAATTGCGTTTATGTATCCTTAAATGCTCATCCTATAACTTGCTAGAATATCGGTTTTCGGATGAACTGGCAAATTTACCAATTTTAATTTCATTTTACAAAAAATTTAAAAAGTTTACTCTAAACGTTTTTAGCGTAAAACTTATTTAAACTAAATTTCTGATTATTTTGTACCTTTTATGGAATGCCTAATAATAATGGATAATCCTTTACTGTAGAATAGATGGGGGCAAAGGTCCGCGGTTTTGAATTATTATAGCTCATTTCTAAAAAATTGCTACAAGTTATGAACCTAAACTTTAAACTTTTTATTAGAATACAGCTTAAACCTTTACCTGTTATTTAAACAGAGACGGCCCGAGGGGCGTGCGGGGCCTCAGGCGAAGCGCCAGAGCGGGGCCTCTTCTCTATCATGTCTTATGAGATAGCAATAAAATAGCCCAGGAGCGGGGCCTCTATAAGCACGGGGCCTTAGGCGATCGCCTACATTCGCACCCCCCCTTGGGCCGGCCCTGATTTAAATGATCGCTTTTATCTAAAATGTAATGCATAAAAACTGGGAGTGACTTTTACAGATTTTGGTATTTTCGGGTCTTATCTAATGGGGTAAAGATCCGCAGTGGCGGACTGGACACAAAACTCAGAATGAAACCCAACTTAGAAAAAGGTGTCTTTGCTGCAAAATTATTATTTGTCAGGTTATGCGGGTTGACTGCTATCAGCACCTTCAATACTGGTGGTAATTTTCTTTTTCTTTTTTTTTTACTGTGAGCTGCATGGAAAATTTTGATTCGATATGATAACAATCTCTAAAGTATGTATTATAAACTTAGTTTACAAAAACAGATAGAAAAAAAGAAACAAATCACTGTCAGTTAAATTTAATTAGAGAAACTTACTAAGTAGGGAAAGACAGTTGGCTGTTGCAGAACTAAAAGACACTCAAATCTCTAAGAGCCGTAGAAAAAATTATCATATTGCTAAAATAAACTGATGTTAACGTAAATGTTGTAATCACAAACCGAATCAGTGGCAAAAAATAAATAAATAAAAATGAAATAAAATGCATTCCTGGCTGAAAATTTTAGTCCCGGGTATGTCGGGGAATAAATTTTTCCGGCCCAGGTGGACACGATCATTAGAAGACCCAGAACTTAGCCTAATATGATGGTTATTAGAAGGGTCAGGACTTGACGCAACATGGGAATATCAAACAAACAAAACCATGACAACCCCAAAGCATTAGGGGCAAATATCTGCATTCGGATCTTTACCCCATCGTACATGCAGATTCTTGCCCCATTTGATACAGATATGAAAATTGCTTTCCTGCGGTTTTGGTCAAAAGTCGTATCGCTTGAAACACAAAGTATAATGAGATCATTATTAGGTTAGCTTCACATACAAAAAACCATTAAAACATAAATCTGTAAAATTGCGACCAAAAACTAAGATCAAAAATTAAAAAAAAAAAAAAAAAACTACATCAAATGGCTACAATCATCAAATGGTTGACTAAATCAGCCGGCTGTGCTGCACAGCCAGATGTCGTCAAAAAAGGGTCTCTAGATCTGTGGCACGCGATGAACGTTCCGATCGTCCGCCCTCTTGCTGGTAGTTAAGTCGATGGCAACGGCTGCCCTTTTTTCAGCATTGGGAAAGGGTTGCGCCTCAAAGGGTTAAACGAGACCTGTTGCACTTGAAAGAGGCTTATTATGCCTTTTAAGCTAATCTCTGGCTTTAAAAGACTTCAGTATTAAGAAGATACCTAATATGTCCATTATGCCAACGACTACTGAGAGTTTGAGCCCCCACCTGAATCCCCCCCCCCTTATAGGTGATTACGGCCTACAGACCACAGGGGGGGGGGACAGTATCTGCTGATTTAGATTTCTAGTAATCTGAAACACCAAAATACAGCATAAATACATCGTGAAAATGTAGCAACAAAATGTCAATCCATCTCGCTTCGCATCCATCCCTACCAGAAATCTATGACATTGATTAAAATTTTGAATGGAATAAATTTGAATAGATGCAAACTTTTAATTTCTTATACGGCACAGTTCAAAAAAATTCTCAATTAGAAAAAAAATGCGCCGCCATATATTAATTATGTGATGTTCAAAATTTCAGCTTGTTATAATAACAAGTCTCAGAGATATGTTTAAAGTTGGTGCGGCTGGGCTATACATAAATTTCAAAGTTAACTTTTAAATCAATCTTTTTACTTCCTTGTACGTAGTATAAGGAAGTAATGTGATCCCGAAAAATTTTGGGGGCCAAATTTCGACATAAAAACCGATTTTGACTACCTCTAAATTTAATTAAAAAATTTTTTTCGATGCATCTCATCGTAGGCTAGCATGCACGATCATATTAACGCGTCTGCAACTCATTTTGACCAGTGGCGAGTCTACTGTGGCCAGTTTTTCCATGCCGTCTGTACGTACGTACGTACGTATGTACGTACGTACGTATGTACGTACGTACGTACGTACGTACGTACGTACGTACGTATGTATGTAACTCGCATATCTCAAAAACTAATGGTCGTAGAATGTTGAGATTTGATATTTAGGATTGTTCTATGATCTAGTTGTGCACCTCCCCTTTTGGTGGCAATCGAATGGATAGTTTATGTACAGGACCGCCCAAAAGATTCGAAATACATTACGCTCTATGGGCCGAAATTCATTAAACTCGCCTAACTCAAAAGCTATTAGGCGTAGAATGTCGAAACTTCATATTTTGGATAGTTGTAACATCTAGTTGTGCACCTCCTCTTTTGGTTCCATTCGACTGGATAGTTTATCTACAGGACTGCCCAAAACATTCGAAATACATTACACTCAATGGGCCGAAATTCATTAAACTCGCATATCTCAAAAACTGTTAGGCGTTGAATGTTGAAACTTTATATTTAGGATTGTTGTAACAGCTAGTTGTGCACCTTCCCTTTCGGTTCCATTCGACTGAATAGTTTATCTACAGGACCGCCCAAAAGATTCGAAATACATTACGCTCTATGGGCCGAAATTCATTAAAGCGTTTTTTAGAGGTATTGGGCTATTTCAAACGACTCAGAAGTGATATATGCTGTAAAGAGTTAGAAAATGAATTTCTCCATTAAAAAAAGTGTCTTTTTCATTTATAGTTCTGCTACAGGAACACTCAAAAGATTTCCAATACATTACGGTCAATAGCAATTTTAGGGGCATTCATCCATTTCAAGCACAATACCGTCCTACCACATAAGTTAGGTAATGGTCCGACCACGGTCACGTGCCTCCCTCAAGAACTATGCCAAAAGTCGCCAAGCTTGGCGACTTTTGGTGTATGTGTGTGCATATTTAACTCTCAAATCTCAAAAACTATTATGAAATTTCATATATAAGAATGTTGTAACATCTAGTTGTGCATCTCGATTTTTGGCTCCAATCTACTGGAGAGTTTATTTACAGGACCACCGAAAAGAATTTCAGTACCTTAATGTCTATGGACATCTTCAATATAATACAACTGTAGACAGTCATTGTTTGGTACATGCCCAAAATCTCGCCGTCTGTCCTCGACCTTGGCGAGTTTTGGCGAAATATCGCCAAATTTGGCGATAGTCAGTCATTTGGTCCATGCCCAAGGTATCGCCATTTTTCATCGTTCTTGGCGAGTTTTGGCGGAATATCGCCAAATTTGGCGATAATCTGTCATTGTTTGGTTCATGCTTAAAATCTCGCCAAATGTCTTCGACATTGACGAGTTTCGCCGAAATATCGCCAAATTTGGCGCCAAAAATTATTTCCTATTTTGTATAACTCTAAAACTTTAACCCGTAGATTTTTTAACTTTGTATTTAGAACTATTGTAATATCTAACTGTTTTCAATATCTTTTTTGACAGCAATCGACTGAGAATTTATTTACAGGGTGAGCCAAATGACTTTAAATACATTGAGGTGTATGGATGCATTCAATTCATTGAAAGTCTGTGGTCAATGACTACTTTGGCTATCCCCAAAATCTCGCTGACTATCTCAAGTTTGTCGGCTTTTGGTGAAATATCGCCAAATAAAGTGTCAGAAGGAAATCTTTCAAATTGAACTCAGCTTGGCGATATCGAAATATTTGGCTAGAAATCGCTAAACCTTACTATTATTGATATTTTATCTCTTTCAAACAAATAAATTTAGAGGAAGTGCATCGAAAATATTTTTGATCTAATGGACGTGCAAGGAAGTCATGTGTTGGACACATCAGATTTTTTACTTAGTAATTTGTGTACGAGCTCTGAAAAGCAACCATTAAACTATTTTTTGTCTTCGAGAGATACTGAAAAGTGGTATAAGTCAGTATATATTTATTTTCACATATCCGATACCTTTTAGGATGAAATGCTCAAAATTTGTGCATCAAGTCATTAATGTATGGGACACATTTTACTTATCGGGAACTTTTTCGTTCCGCATAAAAGTTTCGATTTTGCGTTTTTCTCAAATTTAATCTCTTGAAATTTTTAATAGATTCCACTGCTCAATTTATTCGCATCTGCACAACACTAGGTTCCAGCGGAGCATTTACAAAACCATTCTGGGAAACAACATAGGTCGAAGGAGTTTTTTTTTTTTTTTTTTTTTTTTTTTTTTGGTTCATCTTTCTAATGATGAGAGCATGGATGAGACCGAACAGGTGGAAGAAGATTTTAGTAGTAAGTGTGCTCAAGGGGAGGGGGGGGGTCAGTGGCGGCTCGTGGGATACAGCAAGTACAGCCGGGCTGCACTTGAAATTATCAGCACATACTTTAAAATAATTTATTCTACTAATTTTCCTAAATTCAGATTAGAATTGTGGAATTCCTACGGTAAATTAAAAAAATCTCCGAAAAAAACCAAACACAAAAAAAAACGTATTGTGGCCGGATCGCTCATTCAGAAAAAAAGCACTTTAATCTTCCCGCAATTCAATTGGGAAAATCTTTGGTTCAGCCCAGAGCGCTGAAAAGAAAATTGGCAGCACCGTTGCCATGACAACGACTACGTCAGCAGCCTCTCCGGCATAGGGAGTATGCAGCTGATACAGCCGACGAAAGATTTTTTAACGGCGGCTGAACTTGAGAACTCGACTAACTGATTGGCTCGAACGAGAAGTGAGGGAGGAGGTAAGGAGAATATATGTTTGGAAAACTCTCGACTTTATATTGCTGAATTTATCAAGAAGGTAAGCCTGAATGGACGCTTATGAATGGACAATTACCCATCAAAGCAGTATTGTTTTTAAGTAAGCAAGAACTGGCATTTAGAGGACATGGCGAGCGAGAAAATTCTTTAAACATGGGAAATTTTAAAGAGCTTTTAAAATTGAATTAAAACAACGCCTTTTTTTGGGGACATCACTGGCCGATTCGCAAGTTTAAAAGAAAGGAGGATTGATTTGACTTATAAAAAATAAGCAAGTTTTCTTTTTTTTTTTTTTTTTCTTCTCAAGTTATCGTTACAATAGAAAATTCTAAGGAAACTTCGAATCAGACACGGATGAATGCAATTTTGAGGATAAGAGCGGCTGCTTGAAATTTATGTCCATTTTATGGAAGTAAAATAGGATCTCTTACATTTTTTATGTAATTTCTTTTTTTTTTTTCCCTCGGTGAAGGCTTAATCCGCGAGCTTTCGAATACAGTAACAAAGATTTTCCAATCCTGTCCGGAGGAAAGGGGGGGGGGCTCATATGCTTCCGGCTGCACTAACAGTTTTGACCACGGGCCGCCACTGGGGGGGGGGTGCAATCGTCCCCTCGGATCCGCCACTGCATCTTTCACAAGAACATTCTCCCAGATCTGCGAAATTACCGTTTATCGAAACATTTCGCGGCGTTAATTTACTTTTAGTGTTGTTATTTTCCATGAAAGAGACATGTGACAAAAACGTGGAAAAGAGAAGTGAACTGCCGATAAGCTGTTACATCAGACATCACGCTTAATGTAACTGGCATTTCAGGAGAGATCGAACGGATCTGCAAGTGTTTACCGAAACCCAACATAAATCGGCACATCCTCACACCATCTGAACAAAAACTTGAAAGTATTCTGGAATAGTTTATTTTCTGAGCGCTAGAAGAATGTAGGACAAACAACTGATAGTACTTTATCAATCTTACTTTCTATCTCTCTCTCTCTCTTAACCTAGATAACTTGAATTTTGAAGACACATTAAAAGTCTGATATCGATATGAGCTACTGTACTGCAATAGGAAATCAACATTGGGCGGTCTGTTTTAACAGTGTATTGAGAAAATACGAATGCCATTTGAAGAAAAAGTTATTTTGAAGCAGAAATCGATTATAATACACTGTTTATAACTTTCTTCCTTTCGTTTCGTTTTACCACGGACTAAGAGGCTTTAGGACGATCATCGGGAAGCGGCAGACGGGCGAAACTGCGTCAGCCTCTGAAAGGAAAATAAGCGACCCCCTTTTAAAGATTAACGGCATGGGCGCCCTCTGACGACACACGGCGTAAGCATCTCCCGCGGGGTGCTTCCGTTGATATTTGTTTACGTTTTAGCTCCTAGCACACGACGCATGCGCCAAAAAATTAATGGGTACGACTCCCAGCGCCACCTTTTGGGCAAATTTCATTTAGTTCTTTCACAATGCTTGGATGATTGTCCTGTACCCTCTTAGTCCGTGCGTTTTACTTAATTATTCGTTGGAGCGATCAAGATGGCAGTCCACCTAGCTAAGGGTCTCAAACGAACCCACATCTCAATACTCAAAAATATGAGACTCTGGAGAGGATGAGCAATCCCCTGTAGGACTGAGTAGAAAATATATTTTGTCTGGAAGGTGAAGATATAGGTGTCCATACCTATGGGCAGGAAGAGGCCGTGCCCCCCCCCCTATTTCCCTAGCTTCCATATTACTGTTATGATTCACGTGCTGGTATGGCGTAGAAGTATTCAACACTAAAATATAGAATCTTTCTGGGGCAGGGCCCTTGACTTGGCTGCCTCCTACAAATAATCATGTGGGTACCCATGGATGAAAATCTTTAGAGAGGGGTCATGTCGCCAGTGCTTATGGACACCACAAGGGTGGGGCTGGGTGGACCCCTGGGTCCAGGGTTTACGTGGGAGTTCCGACGCATGGGATTTCCGACGGCCATCTGGCCATCGATGTAGGGTGGGGGGGGGGCTCGAAAATATGCTACCGCTGGTCCTTTGCGAGACCCGAAAAAATGTCAGTGGGTCCGACCATCGCTATAGAGGGGCCCCTCGAAAATGTTCGACAGCTGACCCTTTGCGAGACCCAAAAAAACATCAGCGGGTCTGGCCATCACTGTAGAGGGCCCGTCGAAAATATGCTACCGATGTCCATTACGAGACCCCAGAAAACAACAGTGGGTCCGACCATCGCTATAGGGGGCCCCCTCGAAAATATGCTACCGCAGGCCCTTTGCAAGACCCAAAAAACAACAGTTAGTTCAGCCATCGATGTAGGGGGCCCCTCGAAAATATGCTACCGCTAGCCTTTTGCGAGACTCGAAAAAACAACAGTGGTTCCAGCCATCGCTGCCTCCCCCCAGTCGGAAATCCCCCCACGATTTTCATGAGCGTCGGAAGTCCCACGACACCGGGTCCATAGATATCGAGGGGAAGGCTCTAGAGGGGTCCCGAGTCAGCGCTGCGTAGTTTCAATTTTTAATTACTATAAGAAATACAAACTCGAAAAAATACGTGAATGTATTTTTTGTCCAACGAAATTTTAAAGGACTACAGCTAATTGTAACAAAATTTAAAATAACATATTTATGATAAACCATTCATCATAAAAGTTTAGTAAAATTGTCATTGCATGAGTTGTGTGAACTTGAACATGTTTGCTTATCCTATCCATCTTTTCTTCCTGCCAGACCAGCCGAGAGAGAGGGGACATTTGCCCCTGGCCCGTAACTGAATGGAAATTTTATACATATATACACATGCATATACATAAGGGTTTGTTTTAAATAAGATGTAAAATGTAACCATCACTAGTAATCCTTATTGAACACAATTCTCATACGCACAAAAATTAGACTTCAGTGGGAAATTTTTTTTTTCACATTTAACTGATCTCCCGAATTCACGCAAATAAAAAAAACTACAAATGCATTGACTAAAATTTTGGAATGGGGATCAAACTCACATAGTTCTCCCCCCCCCCCCACCCCCTCTCCTCCTCTCCATCTGGCTACGGCCTTGCACGTAGCCAACCCTCTTCTCTTTAAAAAAAAAAGATCTGTTTTCTTGTGACCACACAGAATTATTCTTTTTTTCTTTCTTTTGTTCGAATTTGCGTCTCATAGTTCAAGTCAAGATCAGGATGGCCGTGGATTATTTGTTAGCGTCTTTAAATTCAGAAAATGTTTTTTTTTCAAAAGATTGTCCCGGTAAAGCCCCTAGTAGCACAACTAGTTTAAAAAACGTTCAAATTACGTTGCAAATACGTTTTTTTGACGTTAAAAAACGTCTTTTGGACTAATTATGCTACTAGGGGCGGATACCTATTATTATTAAATTAACGGTTTAATCATCGTACAGTACTTTTTATGCGTACTTTTGGTAGTTTCGCAACCAGTTTCTATGGAAGTACACATGTTCAACTGAGCAAATAAATGAATAAGCAAGTGTATTTATTATTTACTCATTCTGCCTTTCAAGAATAAACTAATGTCTTCATAATGATGAAATATTCAATGTACATGTTTAATGGCCTTCATTCACTTGATTACTCTTGCTATTTTAATCTCATTTTTTAACGCCCTTCTCAGTACAAGAAACAGGAACTAACCTGACAAAGAAAATTTCTCAATCATACAGACGCTCTATCCCCTTATGCAATAAATTTTCACCTCAAATTAATGAAAGGGGAGAGGGCATTCGACATTCGAGCACGTGATCTCTGAATGAAAACCATACCGATGGTGGCTTAACTTCGCCCAGTCACCACGTGAAGGATGCATGCTTTGTATCCTGCAGGCTAGACTCAATGTTTTGTAACAGAGTAGAAATCTGGAGGTATTTAACTCCCTGAGCGGCTGAGACGTAAAAATCCTTTTACTACATTCCAGTGTTCATTGCAATACACCTACGTTGTTATGCTAACAAAAATACAAGATTAAATTAAATATCATAATGTAGCTCTTAAACTCTCTAACGCACAGTGTTCCCGCTCTGGGAACACCCAACTCTGACGTTTTGACTGTTGCCAGCCACGAAGAATACATTGGATTTCTATAAAAATAGTTGCGGGTGACACAGCTCCACGAGAATCCTTTACTTTTTAGCACGTCATTTCCCGTAAAAAAAAATGGTCGCGATTATTTTTAACAGCACTGGCATCTGCTGAAAAATAGAAGAATGCGATAACAGCTGGATACATTGTCGAATGCTGAAAAAAGAGCAGTCGTTGCCATATCGTTCGACTTAACTCCAGCAAGAGGGCGGACGATCGAAACGTTCATCGCGTGCCACAGATCTGGAGACCCCTTTCTGACGCAGCTGGCTGTGCCGCACAGCCCCATACCTTCTTGTTTTTCTGATTGAAATGTAAACGTATCCGCTTTCATTTCACGTGCATTTCAAAAAGTGAAAGTATACAACAAAGTAATTTTTAAATATTTCAAAATTAAAATTGGTCAAAAAATTAAAAATTTTTTTATCTCAAAAATGTCTCTATGAATTAATCAGAAGTCACGAGGTGTGTGTGTTAAAAGTTCCCCGTTGTTGCCGTGATAAAAACGGCTAACCTAGGTAAATATTGTTCATCACTTCTAAGCAAGTAGTGAAAATCAGATGAGCATTTTTAAGTGTGTTCGTGAGATCCTTAACATTGCTTGTATAAGCAGCAGGTGCTGGTCCAATGTGACTCAGCAGATCCTGGGACCTATTGCAACGACCGTCTTGTGACTGCTTTAGCATACTCACCGGGAAAAGCGTGTTTGATATCATTTGTGGCGTTTTTCTGTTCGCCGAATCAAATGGAGCTGCTCCCAGAGCTCCATCTGTAATGCTTATTCTTATGTAGGAAAGATGCAAGGACAAAAATGGAATAATTAAGAATATTTTCTATTTATTTTCAAAATTAATATATTTTCTTAATAAACAAAGAACAACACAAAATATTTTGTTTATTTATCGGAGCGACGTATCTTAGCCGTACGGGTCTGGACGGTTGCGATACCATTTACACATATTCTGTAGATGTTATATGTCCAAGCCGTGTCACTCGGGAGGCGGAAAAACAGGGTGAAACAAACAAACAAAAAACATCATTTTAAAACTTAAATTTCTTTATGATAATTTAGAGCAGTGGTGAGCAAACTATTTTCATCTGCGACCCCCTGATTTGTGTAAAATTTGGTCGCGACCCCCTATTTTGAGTAAAATTTTGTCGCGACCCCTGGATAGACAGTAGACATTTTGTTTAATTGAAAACGAAGTTACACTGAAATTCTTTCTGGGAGTTGCTCTTGCAGGGTGTTTTTAAAAGAGTGTCGTGACGTCATCGATTGGAATAACGCGTTTTTAAAACAGCGCACCAAACTTATAAACCACCATAAAAATTTTATAAAAGTTGTAACATCATAAAAATCAGTTAATGAATCAACACATAATTTTATAAAACAATAGTTTATTTATGCATATGGATATAAATATTTTAAAAAATACTTTAAAAAACTTTTACATCATAAAAAGTCAATGTGAAATATGTGCTTGCAAAGAGCTCATGATTGCTTCTATGTTCGGATCTGTATTGGAAATCGCAAGTCGTAAGTCATCCTCTGGATCCAATCGAGATCGGTGTTTTGTTTTAAGGAAAATAATTTTGAAGATCACGATGTATGATCACTATGCATGATCAATTTGCAGATCACTATGCATGATAACGTGGTTTTGAAGCCCCGTGATAGCGATCGCGAATATCGCGCTCGTAAAATAATAATTGTCAGTTTCTTCTCTTGTATTATTTCAGTTCTTTGAAATAAATAATTGTACATTTTTCATAAATTTGAATCTCTTTGAATTTGGCGACCCCCAAAAATTTTCTCGCGACCCCTCCGGGGGTCGCGACCCACGGTTTGCGCACCGCTGATTTAGAGCACATATGGGCAACCGGATTACGGCCGCAGCACATATCAAAACCCTGTATAAAACCCACATAAACCATTCAAAATACCATATGAATCCTGATTATACAGCCCGCAGCTTCGCTAAATTCCTGAAGTTTAGCCCGCGACTTCGCTAACATTTGGCCCGCAACGTTTCAAAGGTTGTCTGAAGTATTTGTATGTACATGGTTAGAGGATGGCTCCAAGTCGCTTTTTGACAGATAGTTTCGATAAATTACAATGTTTGAAACCCTTATAAGCTCCATTTAACCCATTAAGCGCCAAAGCTCCGGTTACGGGAACATCTATTATATATATTTTTTTCCCCTTAAAATATTTTAATGCAATTTACGAAATACACATTTTATATAAACATTTACACTATAGGGTGTGTTATATAGTGCAAATGTTTACATAAAATGTGTATTTCGTAAATTGCGTTAAGATATTTTAAGAAAAAAAAGTTATAATAGATGTTCCCGTAACGGGAGCTTTGGCGCTTAATGGGTTAAGCTTTGTGGTATTTTTGTATTGGTGATTACCGTAATTGCATGAAAAAAAAGTTTCACTTGATATACCCTGATTGAATAAATATATAAGCTATTCATGTATAAATTCATATATTATTCGATTTATTTTTCATTTACTTTTTTTCAATCCTCAAGTAGTATAACCTTTAAAAAAATAATTTCCTAATCAAATGTCACTTTTGTTTGAATATTGGCATGGGCGCCGGCAGCATAGGGCAAGGGGGGCACTTGCCCCTCCTTGGATTTTTGTATGCAGTGTTTTCCCTTGCTTTTTTATTCTTGCCAACATGGTAAACATACGCTGAAGTAGTTTTCCCCCCCCCGGGGAGTAGTCTTTGCCCCCCCCTGGGAAATATTCTGTCGGCGCCCATGAATATTGGCTATGTACTAATCACTATTTTTAGGAGAAATTTTAGTGTGTGTGTGTGTAGTAACAGTCGTAGCAGCTAGTACCTCTATTTATAGTATATTATCTATTCCTCTATTAATTTATTTATATCTATTTGTGTCTGTTTTTAAGAATTTAAATCAACGTCGTCCAGCATATTTGTAGTTCATAATACCAGCTTAAAAGCATCCCATCCCACTGTGTGATTAATTTTTCTTTGTCGTAAATAAGCATTTATCTGTCGGTGACATAATAACTTGTAAACAATACTTTGCATGGGAAATGTGCGTGATGACACGGACCACCCCAATATCTGCCCATTAGCACTCGAGAAACCTCTCAACTTATCTTCGCTTAACCCATCCACTAACAAAGAGGAGATGCATAAACAAAACAAAGATAAGTCCATGAATGAGAACAGATCCAAATGTCATTCGTAGAACTACGTATTTCACCTTAGAAAATATCAATTTTTAAAACGCAGTTCATGTTTGTTTGCTTTTTAACCCTTTGAGGCGCAACCCTTTCCCAATGCTGAAAAAGGGGCAGCCGTTGCCATCGCTCGACTTAACTACGAGCAAGAGGGCAGACGATCGAAACGTTCATCGCGTCCCACAGATCTAGAGACCCTTTTTTTGAAAACGGCAGCTGGCTGTGCGGCAAAGCCAGCTGCCGTCAAAAAAGGGTCGCCAACCGACGCCTCCTACCTTTTAATATTTAGTACTATGTAAATACATAATGTTTCCATATTTTTTTTTTTTAATTTACACGGAAGTACAAATTTTGAAACGAACGGCAATCGACATATCTGCCTAACACATTACGTATTTTCTCCTTTTATTACAGAGTAAGTGTCCCATCTCTCTTTTTTTTTTTTTTTTTTTTTTTTTTTTAAACGACCTTTCATCGTGTTTGAGGAGGGGGATTAACGGTATATTGCGGTATTTAGATGACGGTTTAAAAATAACAATGGCACATACAATTATGTGAAATAAATACTCTTGAAAACGATACACAAATTGGAAAACTCCTCCCCCGCCCTGCAACTATATTCTCCTGCTAAGACCTACCTACTAGAGATGAGTTCGGGCTCATTTTTTGAAGCCCGAGCCCGAAGACTTAATCCGAGCCCGCCCGAGCCCGAGCAATATTATTAAAGTTGGAGCCCGAGCCCGAAATTTCAGCTAAAGACAAATAAAATTAACTACTTCATTAAGAGGATACAATAAATTTTGGAGCTTCACACACCTTCTAGTCCCCCGTGCCGCTATTTTTTGAAATAAGTACGTCTATTTATCCCATGAATCACTTTTTAAAATCTGTTTCAAGGAGTATGTTCAACAAAGAAGAAATTTTTCACGAGCCCGAGCCCGCCCGAGCCCGAACGCAATCGTGAATTACAGAGCCTGAGCCCGAGTCGGGCCCGGGCTCGGGCTCGGGCTTTCGGGCTCGGGCTGAGCCCGTCTCATCTCTACTACCTACCTTTCATCTAGGTCAGGGGTGGCGAACCAATGGCACATGGCACGCTACACAATATTTTCGGCACGCCACTGATCAAAATGGTTTGCATTTCAATTAAAATGAACTAAGTTCACTATGAAGAATCACGATCAAACGGTCGCCGAGACAAAATCATTAAGTCAAAATTATTTAACTATTTGTCGGCACGTCTATGGCCTCATTAAACATTTCTTTAGAAAAATGGCACGTTGATCCATAAAGCTTCGCCACCTCTGATCTAGGTTATGGACAGTAGCGGAATCCAGGAGGGGGGGGGCTATTGCACCTTCCCTCCCTCCTTGAATCTTAAGGATACTACTAAACCCCTGTTTATCCTGTTTGCTCTCATCATAAAAAAGACGCACCGATGTTGCTTCCCCATTATGGTTCTGTGAATATTCCATAGGAACCCCGCAATTGCGTAAGTGCAACGCTGGACCCAAGCAATCAAAGAACCATTCTGGTAATTAATATCAGTTAATGAAGGGAAAGTGTTCTTTGTTACGTCTTTTTAATGATGAGAGTAGAAAAGTTAAACACGGGTTCAACACAGTGGCGGCTCGTGGTCAAAACTGTGGGGGGGTGGTGGTGACAGTTGCAATATAAAGTCGAGAGTTTTCCAAACATATAATCTCCTTACCCCCTCCCTCCTTCTCGTCCGAGCCAATCAGTTAGTCGAGTTCTCAAGTTCAGCCGCCGTTAAAAAATCTTTCATCGGCTGTATCAGCTGCATACTCCCTATGCCGGAGAGGCTGCTTACGTAGTCGTTATCATGGCAACGGTGCTGCCAATTTTCTTTTCAGCGCTCTGGGCTGAACCAAAGTTTTTCCCAATTGAATTGCGGGAAGATTAAAGTGTTTTTTTTCTGAATGAGCGATCCGGCCACAATACGTTTTTTTGTGTTTAGTTTTTTTCGGAGATTTTTTTAATTTACCGTAGGAATTCCAAAATTCTAATCTGAATTTAGGAAAATTAGTAGAATAAATTATTTTAAAGTATGTGCTGATAATTTCAAGTGCAGCCGGGCTGTACTTGCTGTATCCCACTAGCCGCCACTGGTTCAACATTAAAAAGGAGATGTAAAAAAAAAAAAAAAAAAAGAATGATCCATCTCTTATAATATGCTTGATCATACTTTCCACGTCTCCCTTTCAGGGGCCCCACCAGTGACAGAGCGCATAGCGGTAACTGGGAGATGGAAGGTGCCTGGTTCGAAACCATCAGGTAGCGTCCGCCAGCCTAACCGTTCGAAGTTTTCAGTGGTTTTCTCCGAAACTTCGCGTAAATACGGGTTAGGACGACCCCTTAGAAAGTCCTGTCCCCCACTGAGGGCAATCCCACCCCCCGGCCTGGTTCCCCAGCATAAATAATTGGCTGTAACCCATATTTCCATTTCCGTTTCCTCTCTTTCGGGGTCATTGGGAAGACTTTTTTAGGGGGGGGGGAAGAGATGTCGATAAACTGCCAGTCAAATATTAATTTTTACCAACTTATTTATATTTTTTTCTTATCAACTGTATTACCAACTTCTTACTTTTGGCAACTGGGCTTGTGGAATTTTGCCAAGGGTACCAGATATAGAAAGTAAATTGTAGTTTTCGTTAAAATTTTTTTACCAAGTTTGCCAACTAGGTATCTAATTTTGCCAAGTTTAACAGAATTTACGAGTGTGTGTGGGGGGGGGCTCTCCTTTAGCAAGCGCCCTGCTCCCATGGAACTTTTTTTGGATCTGCCTCCGATTATGGCCTTGCCTAAGTATCTTGTACTCCAGCTTTTATAAATTGACGCACGTTTGAGTTAGAAGAAATTCTGGAAAAAAGCATTTCAAAGTAATGAAAATAGCATATATTGTTTTGTGATAGAAAATCATACAAATTTCTATTTATTAATGAGTATACTTTATGTCAAATTTAAAGTAATTATTAACAAAGTTTAGGAAGCTGTCTGAAAGGATTATGCTTTTATTTCATAATTTTTGATAAGAACTTAACATACTGAAAAACTCTTTTTTTTTTTTTTTTTAAATGTGGCTGTAAAAAGTCTGCTCTTGCACTGGGCCGCAAAAATTCTAGGCACGGCCTTTTACATGACTCGTTTATATACATTATGAAAAATATTCACTTAAATAAACTAATGCTTAAAGAGCATCGAAGACTATTTTTTAAGGAAGAAAAAAAACATTAATAATCGCTTGTTTTATCAGATTGTTCCAACTGCATATTAAATTTTGATAAGTCGATTGCAATAAGAGGAGCACTTTTTCCTTTAGTGCTGCTATCTAGTGCAGTTTGTATTAACTATATGCGCGTCTTTTTTAAAAACCTTTTAGTTTAAATCCAGTTTAAGTAAATTAAACGATAGTTCTATCTCATATAATAATTTAATAAGGCATTATTGTGTAAAAATGACATTGCTTCAATATTTTACTAATAAGCATAACGGAATTACCTATTATGACGCTTTTCTTTTGTAAACAAATATATGTCCGATGTAGTTTTCGTTTGAAGCAAATGCAACACTGTTTCAGAAATGAATATTAACTATTTATGCGATTCCGTTTATGTGCATTCTCATTCTTTTTATTGTTATTTAGTTACAAACCACGGCTTGTTGAATCAGTAGTGATATTCCCAAGACATTTAATTCACATTATCTCAGCTATAAAAGTAAAAAATAAATCTCGTCATTACATTAACAAAGTCCTTTTCAAATACAGCAATCAAGAACAGTTTTAATTCAAAGATAGATCATAAAAAAGATGTAAAGAAAAAATTATGTATAACCAAAAAAAAAAACAGAACGCCGACGAGGATGGGATTCGAACCCACGCGGGCAGAGCCCAATGGATTAGCAGTCCATCGCCTTAACCACTCGGCCACCTCGTCGTATTTTCCGGAGTAGAAAAATTTGATCCAATAGGTATCTAATTTATTTTTGTGCATTTGATTTTTTTTTTTCTTTGTTTTGTTTGTAGAAATTAACCATAAGCAGCATAGGCGCACCCACGGGGGTAGGGGGGTTATGGGGGCTCAAGCCCCCCCCCTAAAGGTGGACATTTAGAAGTGAAAAACTTAAATGAAAATTCTCACTAATGAATTATTACTATTATTATTATTTATTGTCTTCAAATTACTTCTAAAGTATTTTTTACCTAAAAAGATGTCAGTTTTTAAATAAATACTTACAGAGAGTTTATGAAACACCGTTAACGTCGGTTACAATATCACTGAAAAAATCAGATAGTTATTTATGACTGACTCTATAATGAGTTTTTGCTTGTGGGCTTGTGTTGTATGGGCAAATCAAGTGGTACAGAATATTTTGACGTTATAAGAGGGTTGTAACTATTATCGATCTCACTATAACCGAGTTCAGCAGTATTTTCAGCTCACCTCCCCGCCCAAACTAAAATCCTGGGTGCGCCACTGTAAGCAGTAACCACATTTGCACTCTTGGTATTTTATCACTTTGAAATTTTCTGCAGTATTATGAAGTACAAGCACTAACTAGAAAGAGTTTATGTCAATCGTGGCAAAACTTAATTTTGGTACCCTTTTTTTTGGAACCATCGAAGATTTTGGTGTCCCTCCCCTCAACACGACGCCCTTGGCACGTGCCCCACATACCCGTATAGTTGAGGCCCTGCCAAACCTCCCTCTCCCCCCATGATCCCATGAAAGAAGACGTGTTCACCACTCTCTCGAATTATATAACCAACAATTTAAAATCACGAAAATTCTGAGTAGGATTATATTTGTGAAGATGTCAATTTTATTGTGTGTGTATTATTTATTTTAATTGATATTTCGTGGTGGCTATCTTTAATAATACTTACATTGACTCGGCTTAATTCAATTCTTTCCCTCCCCGGCCCCCGACATTTTGAGAGTTTCGAAGAGGTAATTTAACAAATTGTTTTTTCTTTATTACTATATATTATCTTTCAGCAAGCCAAATATTATACTACACCATTTCAGAATTCCCCATTAAAATTTTGCATACAGAATATTTTCAGCACATATTTGAATGAATAAAAGCCTAAATCAACTATCCGAAAAAATTGCCTAAATCAACTATCCGTCGCGATTTCTTATGAACTGATTGCCCAGAAAAAATCCTTGGTATAACCAAACTGCAGAGGGATTATACAGTTTGAGCAGTTCTTAGCCTTGGACGTGAATCCACTGGAGGAGCAGATAAGTAGGGGAAGTTGGGGTACAATGAAACAAAATTTACTATTTTATTTTTCCTGTTCACAAATTTGCATGTGCAAAAATAAAATTAATGGACACTTTTAACCTACTCTTCCCCCCCTCCCCATCTAAATAAATTTTTACTAGTTTGTATACAGCTTTTTCACATTTAAAAATTACAAAAAGGTAAATAAATGTCTGTCGATGTTTCATTGTACTCCATATAACGTGGTACAATGAAACGCTTAACACTTCACAAACACTTAATAGGAGTAAAATTTCAAATTTCAGCATACATGTTTTACGTTCATTTATGATAAACATTAACACACTTAAATATGAAATTTATATGAAAAAAAAATTAAGTAAACTGCTATAGCTTGAGATGAAAACGTAATACTTAAAATAAAGAAAAACTATAGACTAACCTCTTAAGTTTATTTGAATCAAACTCAACAATTAAAGTTTCTGCTTCCTTTTCTGCACTACTTGAAGAAACGGAAGGTGGTAGTTTTGCTACAATGAGTTTTAAAAAAATAATATATTTTCGAAGAACGCACAAATTTGAAGCTTTTACTTGGTCGTTTTGCATACAGAACATCGCATTCCGTTAGATTTCGATTTATTAAATTCCCAACAATTTCTTTACACTGAAGTTCACCTTCCTTGATTAACACTATCATTTAGAGTGATACTGCATGCGTCATACATGTTATGCGAGAATAGCTCGTAATCTATACTGTTTGGATAGTTAGTTTAAAGACAATCTGAAGTGTCACCATCATCAGAGTCTGAAGATGGAATAAGATTTAAAAACAATTCTTTGTTAAATTTATGAGTTCTATGTAAATCTCAATCCAAATATTTAATAGCAACACATTTGTATCACGGGTGAATGCATTCCCTTAAAATAATGAAACATGTTCCATTGTACCCTAAATTGAAGCTACAAAAACTTGTAAAAAAAGTTTACGAATTCCCACTATATATTTTTTTAAATTCTGGCTTTGAAAGTATGAAGACCACACCAGTGATCACCGTATTTAAAAAATAAATTAGACATGAAAACGGAGGTAAAAACAAAATTACTTTTAGTATTGAATTTTACTTTCAATGGTGAAAATCCAGTAATTTTCTATCTCTTGTTGCAAAAGATGCGATTTTCTCCAAATTACATCAGCATCTGGAATATATTTGTATACTAGGTGTGCGATTTCTGTGACAAAGCCTATTGATTTTAGATAGCATGTTTTAGTGTACCTAGACTTCCCCTAGAGATCAAGTTAGGCTCTCGGATTGGGAACATTGGCTCAGTGAAATCCCCTAACACTACTGTCCAGCAGTTGTTAAAGCTGTGCTTTATCATCCTCAAAGTAAGGCGAAAATGCGCTTTGCGGTGCGATCTCTGCCTTCCGTCTTTCGTGTTTTTCAGTTGTTAGAAGTTTTTTAGCGAACTTTAGAGTATTCCTCTGTTCCCATAGCTTGCGATGCCCATGTTTATAGGGAACGATCAAATCAAGCTGTTGTGTTGAGGCGAGTAACAAAAAATCTCGAGCCATTTTCGGCGGTTGATAAGCAGGGCAATATCCTTAAGTTCTCTAAACTATTAGATTTCTTAAAAACATTAAGCGAGATCAGAGTAAGAATCCACTGCTGCCATTTGAAAAAGTTTATGCGTATTTAGATTGCCATTAATACAAATTTAATGACCAGCAAATAAACAACCATAAACATGATCTACGTTTAAAAATCCACTCTTGGAAGACTAAAAATTTTACCTCTGCCAAAATATACCAATGACGCGTTTTATCTAGTTGTTCAGAAGATGGAAATTCTAACTTTTTAAACCTGAGAAAAGTGGTAAATTTTTGACATTAGGTGAACTTAGAACTATTGATCCGAGAAACTTAGCTATACAGTCTAAATTTAGACCAAAAACTTGCTAATCTTATGCTTGAAAACTGCCAATAAATTTACCTCAACAAAAAGGTAATTATGATTTGATTGGATGGATTACGGCCAATTATCTACTCTAGGGATCTAGACAGTGGAGGGACTATCTAAAGTGGCCTAAACCATACTTACTTCAAGTTTTCAAGAAAACCACCGCGCAGTTAAGTCTGGACGCGACCTGGGTTTAAACCAGTCAGCTTCAGTCTCCCAGTTTAGAGCGCTCAGTCACTGGTGAGGCAAGAATAATTATGAACCGAAAATGTTCAGGAAATAGAAGTATGCACTTCCATATAGCACCTTTTCTAAAGTAAAGGTGGAAATCTATTGAAATCCGAGTTTTTATTTTCCGACACTGCAGTTTTTCCATAAACATTTTAAACTAATTTAAGCTGTCAATTTGAAGTAAGTGATAGTTTCAAGAATACAAAAGTAATCTGGGAATCAATAAGTGCAAAAGTATAAATTTGACTTTTCATTTTAGACCCATGTTCCTTTCTAATAAATAAGACTCACAAGAGATTAATGAATAAAAATTGATGCAGAAAAAAAAAATGTATGTACATTAAGAATTTCTGAAGTTGCCATTTTAGTTAAATTTAATATAAAATCAAGGACATTTCGTACATAGGAGACACTCGCAAGTTTTGAATTTCTATAGTTTTAACATTAATCCGCAAGCTTTCGTGGGTATTTGGTTTCACTTCACGAAACAAATATTTGAGTTTGTAACCAAGTTTTGCTCACTTATATGTCAGTGTTAATGATACAGAATCAGTAACATAAAGCAGGAATACTAATTAACAATTTTATTGTGTTCAAGAGATTTACAATATATACAATTGATACAAACCAGAATACTTGGCACGTGAATTATAAACATTTAAGTCTCAAAATTACATCACAACAATGCCTGCACAGTTTGGACTAAGATTAATTTATACAGTGCCATATTTCTCTTTCTAGGTAAAATTATTACAGCATAGAGTAATTCAACAAAAACAGCATGTTACTATACCAAAATGTACAGTATGGCATATACAGGGATGTTAACTCCAACATTCGATTTGGGAGCACCCCGGGAGCAGAAAAAATTACATTTGGGAGCACCTCGGGAGCAGAAAAATTCCATTTGGGAGCACAAAAAATTTTGCTTCCGCGAGGAAAACTAAGATTTCGGATCAGAATTAACATGATTTTGGAGCATAAAATTGAAGATTTCTCACTGTGTTGACTCTAGGAAAAAGGCCCCCTGGGGGGAAAATTTCAAAAAGGGCACCCTGTTCTCAAAAAGGGCACTTTGGGGTTCCACGAGAATGTACAGGTAGATAACATATCTAGAAACTGGTTTGAAACTATCTGATCCCCGAAAATTTAACATGCAGAAATATAATATGTGTTCTGACTTATAATGCATAGTTAGATTTTTTCCAGTTTGTCTTTAGTTTTTCCCCCTCCCCCCTTCTTTTGGAGAAAATATCCTGTAGAAGTAAGTGTAAGTGAAATAGGAAAAATGATTTGTTGATAATATTTTGCTCTAAACATGACATAAATATGTGAATTAAATCTGTACATAACTAGATGTTTTTGATTTTAAAAAAAAAGAAGTTTTAATCTAAGTAATTTTGAATTTTCTGCTTAATTTTTTTCCCTCAAAATTACGTGATGTAGATGTTTATTATTTATAAGAATAGTACATTTATTGAACAAGGTTTCAGAAATTTTTAGCCAGACATGATTTGTTAGGCAGTAGGGGAAGGCAGAGGGACTGTTAATTTTTGTTCCTCAATTTTATCACCCTATCACTACTGGATCACATTCATATATGATATTTCACCTATATTGGTACAAACTTTTAATCAGTAAAGGACTGTCAGTGTAAGTGGATTAGGATAGATGTGTTTAGCATGTAATTAAAATAATAAAATTTCTGCAGTGCAGGATATATAAAATTTAATAATATAAATCAGAATTTTATTTAAATTCTTTTGTTCGCAATAATTATTGAATGATTACCAAGTAAAGATTTTTAAAGACGAACTCTGGAATAATGATTGTTTGAAAATTAGCAACTACTTATTTATCAAACGTACCTACCGATATTTGAGGATTGACAGATGGAATCGCAAATTTTTAGATAACTTAAGAAAATTTTGATTTTCCCAACCGTATTTTCTTCCCCAAACTCCTAAGTGAAATGCCCAGGTAGTACTGCCGGGCCGATCGGGCTTCTCATTGAGTCAGCAAAAACAAAACATACTAGAGAGGCTCCTTTTCGGGTTACACGGCTCGCGCAAATGCAAAGACAATGAAAAAGGCAGTAACAGTATTTCGATCTGAAAGAATAGAGTATTTGAAAAAGGCATTTTGTGGGAAAGATCCGATTTTATAGACGGTTTTCGTGAAAGGGCCGCAAGCAGGAGGGCATATAAAGATGAGAAATAGGGCTGCCGGGCGCTAAAAAGACTATAAAAGGGCCGCCGGGCGCTGCGCCCTGCAAAATCAATCTAGAGTCAACACTTACAATAAATGCAGATAAGAAAAGCAAAGTTTGCAAGCGTGGCAAAAAATTAACAAAGAGTCAAAATGACATATTCGGCGCAGCTCGGTGCAAAAATCGGCTAAAAGCGCAGTTCGGCGCAAGATTTGCGTTTCAGAGCAGCTCGGCGCAGAATTAACATCCCTACATATATGAAAAAGCTTAAACACACAATATTCTAGATCCAGTTGATATCTACAGTAAAATTTCAATTCACCGTTAAAATTTTTTATTTGGGAATACCTCTGGGAATACCTTATTTGGGCACTCTCACTCTGAGAGATCCAGAAACGACTGAAGATGGTTATGTGCGTAACCGAAATATATATCATGTACGGGGGAATAAGGTATTCCCAAATAAAAAATTTTAACTAATTAATCCGCCGTATTAAATAATGTTTTATATGTTTTCAATTCACCGATTTCAGTATGAATACGAGGTATTTTTAAAACACTGAACTATAGATTCATTATTGTCAAGTTACATACCTTTTGTATAGTTAAAGCACACTAGGTCAGGTCTATCTGCCCAAAGAAATGCCTGGAGCAGAGGGCTTTAAGGTGTTCTAACACGTACTCCTGTTACGCATGAAACTCCGGGCCATTAGATCGACAGCCATTAGATCGTTCGCCTTACACATTTTTATGCAAATTTTTATTGCTAAATATACACAACTATTTACTTTTATTAGGACTAGATAAAGTGGAATTAGGCTGTTACTTTATCCTATAGTTCTCATAAAACTGAATAAACATTCCAATATTTCGAATTTGAATGTTTCGTAATTTTTCTGGGAAACTGCATGCTGAAATTTAAGAACACATTTAGGCTTAATTATTTCTAGTAAAAATGGTTCGAATTTTATTTTCAGCCCATTAAAAAAAAATATCATGCATTTTAGGATAAAAAAGTGCTTTACTCCACACAACTCTGAAATCGTTATCGTCTGTAGTAATATTCCTTCACGTTGATAGAGGGTCTTCCGAAATACTTCACCTTCCCGTTCAACTTCAATGCGGTTCTGCTCGGAAAATAAAACTATAACCCACTTCGCTACTGCTAAATCGCAGAATGGGTGATCAAGCCATTCTGCGATTTAGGAAATCTGAAGCTGGCCAGTCCTTCAGATTTCCTTAGGTCCGAAAACTGAAACGCGAAACAGTCAAACTCCCCCATCCCTCAGAATTTTGATCCTCTAAAATTGCTACCCTCTTTAAATCCCAATAATTTAGTGAAGTATTAGAAAACCCACTATCAACTTGATGGATGCACGCTTATGATCAAGTTGCCCGACCACGAAGTACTAATGAGGGAATTTTTGAATATTAACGCCATATAACTACTTTGAAGTCGCAACTCTTCGAATTCCCAAAATTAACACTTCACATTTTTGGCAAAGCCCTCTCACGTATTTCTCTAATTAGATTTGCATTTTTTTTCAAGTTCTATCTAGTTAAAACCTATGAAGTACAGCTCCACAAATCCAAGAAGTTCAAACAGGCAAATACACATAAAATTTTAATCCTTTAACGCGCAGTGGTTTCGCTCTGAGACCACCAAAATGTTTGACGTTTTGACTGTTGAAGGTCACGAAGAATAGATTGGATTTCTATAAAAATAGTTGCGGGTGACATAGCTCCACGAGAATCCTTTACTTTTTAGCACGTCATTTCCCGTAAAAAAATTGTCACGATTATTTTTAACACCACTGACATCTGCCGAAAAAGGGAAGAACGCGAAAACAGCTGGATAGATTGCCCAATGCTGAAAAAAGGGCAGCGGTTGCCATCGCTCGACTTAACTACCAGCAAGATGGCGGACGATCGAAACGTTCATCGCGTGCCACAGATCTAGAGACCCTTTTTTGACGCAGCTGGCTGTGCTCGCGCACAGCCAGCTGTCGTCAAAAAAGTCGAGCGATGGCAACGGCTGCCCTTTTTTCAACATTGGGAAAGGGTTGCGCCTCAAAGGGTTAACAATTTGCCTAGAGGGGAAGAACTGTTTCTAAGTTGTTTCCAAATTAAGCTAAACGAATCCAAAATTCAACTTAGTTACCTTGCATTTTAATGTTTATATATTTGCCGGTTATTCCTTCCCCAAAGTTTATATATTTGCCGGTTATGCCTTCCCCAAATCAAGTCATGTTTTTTAAACGCGCTATTTGTTATCCATACCATCACTGCATTTGGTAACTGCTATCAAAGTATCCAGCACACAAAACACCGATTCATCTAATTTGAGATTTTTTTTTTTTTTCACTTTTTTAGAAGTTTAAATCGGCATTTTAAAATGTATCTTAAATGAAGTTTATCTGACAGAGCACAAAATTGTTATAGCTTTCTTTGCTTTACTGCAAGCGGATCTCTTCCATTTTAAAGTTCTGTATATGTTGTATCATACGTAGTAAGTGCACGCTGAGTAAGCAAAGAAATCGTTCTTAAGTGTTCTTTATTTAAGCATTTTCTTTATACCGTAATTATAAAAACTGCTTTTTAACTCGTGTGGACTATCGAGGTATTAATTTAAATTTCACTTCGTTCGAATTTTAGCTGAATTGCTGCTGAAGCAAACGAAATCTATTAAATCGCATTCAAATAACTTAGCGGATTTGCTTTTAAACTATTTTCAAAAATTCGCGCAAAAACATTTTCATTTCCGATATTTCTCTGAAATTTAAATTTAGAGTTCTTTAGTAAAACGGTTTGTAACTAGGCCATTGTAAATGTCATCCAAGCATTCGGGAACAGCACTTGAGCAATTTTCATCGTTTCCCTCTCCTCCACATCTTTGATTTCGCTGCAAGGGCTAAACCTACCTGCACAATCCTTGAAGTTGGCATTTATTAGAGAACTCCGATCTCGTCTCGAGAATTTTCTGGCAATTTTCATGGGATGCACAAACTACCCAGACGCGCATTTTCATGAAAGAATTCCAGTTATCAATTCGCGTTAGCTAACACGTCTCACCATATCGAGAGACTTCGATGCTACTAGTGATATTTTCAGTTTCACTTTTAACATGGAATTTAATCAGAAATTAGTTGGTTAGTAATATTAGTACCATTACATTCTACCTATATGACTAATGCTACATCTATTATGCTTAAATTATCTATATATTTCTACACAGTAATATATACTGCTCTTAAGTTTATATTCTAGTATTATTCTATAATACGTATATTGCTACAGTTGTGCACAGTAGACATGAGTTCGGGCTCATTTTTTGAAGCCCGAGCCCGAGGACTTTTAATCCGAGCCCGAGCAATAAGTCGAAGCCCGAGCCCGAAATTTCAGCTAAAGATTAAAAAAAAAATTCAATTACTTCATTGATAGAATACAATAAATTTTGCCGTTTGTGCAAATTAAAGACAAATATAGTTGCAAACTCCCAATGCACTTTCCAATTCTTTGTAACCATCCTTTATCAAAAAATGTCGGATTTCATGACTAACTAACTAAGGAATATAAACCGCCGTTATAAAATACCCAAAGAGCTTCACGCAACTTCTAGGCGCCCGTGCCGCTATTTTTATTTATTTATTTAATTAATTTTTATAAGTACTTTTATTTTCCTCATGAATCACTTTTTAAAATCTGTTTCAAGCAGTATGTTCAATAAAGGAGAAATTTTTCCACGAGCCCGAGCCCGGTTCGGGCTGAGCCCGTCTCATCTCTAGTGCACAGTGATATACTACTCATTACACTAAATATATTATTACAGTCTAAGCTGTTAAAAGATAAACTTCATGTCAAAGCGAAATTGAAATGCTAACCACCTCTTCGAAGTCAGTCTTCGGATCAAATTAACCATCAGGTCACGTATTTTGTAACTAATAGTTTTGGAAAGTTTGACCGAATCTTGCCTGAAATTGCACCTTGTTACGATTTTTAACGGTGCGTACATGTCTCGTAATGATCAGTTTCAAGATTCGAATCGTAACGAATGCCCCACTTATTCGGTTAAGACTGAGAAATGTAAACGCAAATCATATGGAGCTAATGGTTGGTGCATAACTAGTATTTTGGTGAATTACGGATCATTATTAGTACATTGGGCAACTCATTAAATTACAGAAATCGCAAGCCCCTATTCCTATGTATTAGAAAAGTCCGTAAAATAAATATCAATAAGTGACGTTTGTGATAGACGCGTAGCATTTAGAATACATGAAAATTTGTATTGCATATTAAGATTTGATAAGCCCTTCGAGTTTTGACCCTTTAACGCGCAGTGTGTCCGCTCCGGAAAACGCCAAACTCTGACGTTTTGACTGTTGCCAGTCATGAAGAATAGATTGGATTTCTATCAAAATAGTTGCGGGTGACATAGCTCCACGAGAATCCTTTACTTTTCAGCACCTCATTTCCCCATAAAAAAATGGTCACGATTATTTTTAACAGCACTGACATCTGCTGAAATGGAAGGATGCGAGAACAGCTGGATAGATTGCCCAATGCTGAAAAAAGGGCAGCCGTTGCTATCACTCGACTTAACTACCAGCAAGATGGCGGACGATCGAAACGTTCATCGAGTGCCACAGATCTAGAGACCCTTTTTTGACGACAGCTTCGATTGTCTGCCATCTGGCTGGTAGTTAAGTCGAGTGATGGCAACGGCTGCCCTTTTTTCAGCATTGGGAAAGCGTTGTGCCTCAAAGGGTTAACGCTGAAGGTAAGGAAGTAAAAGAGTGCTTGAGAGATATGGCACATCCGATCTAGTCCTTGAAAAAATTGGCGCATGATATGCTAAAAAGGTAGCCGCCCCTGCAATAGGTAGTTCGAAATAGTAATTAAACTTCTATGAAACTTTAAATCTATACATATTGACAGAAGTTACAGGGTTTATTTGCGATCATACAACAATTTTCTCCTAAAATTGAAAGAGGGAAGTTATTCAACATTCATTACAGATCTGTTAATGCTAATAACGAAAATTTTAATTATTTTGTTATTATAAAAAGCGAACAGCTGCATATGCTGTACAAACTACCAACAAATATTCCCCCAAAAGTGTACAGTAAACTCTCGACTATCCGGACTAATATTAAAAACATATGTTACAAAATTCAAGGTAAACTAGCTAGCAAAGTTTTGCTATTTTTAAGACAGACGTGCAAGTATTTTAATAAAATAGTTTTTATACATACAGTGCATGCAGCTTCAAAATAAGCAAAACCCAGGTCTACTCAGATTTCGCATTCATAAAAATACATATTTTATGCGAGAAATTTATTTTAGCGACTACGTATATTTCACATGCAAAATTTGAGTACACGGCCCTTAACATTTATAATTTTTTTCAACTAGGCCGGATAGTCGGGAGTTTACTTTTATTTCGAACGATAAACTGTGAGTTATGTATTAAATATACTAGCTACAATCATGATAATGCATTGAGTTTACTCCTTGAATGTATCATGTGACAATACTTAACCCATTTATGCCTAGTGTCCCTTTTTTGGGACGGCATTTTCGCTATTAGTCGGAAACATTATTTATATTTCCTAGCCTTCATTCATGAGTATTGAGCCTCAACTGTACAAAATATTTTAACATGACCAAGCAGGATGTTGATATTTCGATTTTTATGCATAATGATTTTAAAAGAAATCATACCTTGTTCAATAAGTTGACATCAGAAATTTATCTATTATTTCTGTTATCAGTAAAAATCGAAGAAAGTCACAAAAATATCCAGGTACAAATGGGTTAATAAATTTATCGACAAAAAACGCATAATTAATACTCGCTCCCAGCAAAATAAAACTAAATTCCATAAATTTGTACAGAATGACTGACAGAACTGTTACCACCAGCAGCACGTTGCCATAGTGTGAAAAGATCACTAATTCTCCCACACTTCAACATATACACTTTACTTGTTCGTGCGGAGATGTGATTGCACACTAAGCAAAATCTCTATTATTTCAAGTTCATCAAGGCACGGATCGTGGGAACCAGCGACTTAGGACTCAAATCTGTCACGTTCGGATAACCTTTTCAGACCTGGACTATTTTTGCTACACTCGCACAAAAAAGTTCATTTACTATTAAAATACCGAATAAACGCACCCTTAAGGTGGATTCATACTGGCCGGAGACTTGCAACGGCTAAGCGTATGGTCGTGGGTTCAACTCCCTCTCATACGCTCTATGTAAAAGTTGATTTTCTCCGAGTTAGTAAGAAGTTTCATTGTGATGCAACAGATGACACCAATGAAATCACGCCATATGCCAGCGAAGTGTGACGTCAGAAAAATGGTCTCTGCTTTGCTTCGTCGAGTGACGTCATTACTGGGTCTTAGCGGTACGGAACGGACAGTATGAATCCAGCTTCACTTTAAGATAGAGGGGGCGTTTAAACGGTATATTTTTTCCAATTTTCACCGTTTATCCACCCCCATAGATCGCGATTTTCCTTGAAGATTAGGAGGAGGGGGCTGCGCTTTACCGGTAATTATTTTTTTTCGAATAACTCTTTAAATCAAAAGAAATTACTGTTTTATACATGATTTACTTATGAAGAATAGTATTTTATATATAAAATCAACTTAGGAAATACGACTTACACTCGAGTATTTTTTGAGAGGATGTAGATCACCTACACAGTTATGTTGGTCGGGGCTTAAAAAGGGTAAAGCGAACGTTCGGATTTGTGGCGTAATTTGAAACTTATGCTAGAATGTAAACATTCAGTAGAGAGAATCTGCGCCTAAAGCCAGAGGCATTGGAAGGGTTTTCTCCTAGGGGGTGGGGGGGAGCTGATTGTTTGCTGCGGGGTCAAGTTGATATATTGTTTGATAATTTTATAAAAAGCCCTGTCCTTCAATGGTCACAGTTACTGTTCTGACTTCTGAGCTTTGGCCGGACTCCACAGTCACCCATGCCCTTTTACACTCGATTGAAATATTGCTGCAATCCCAAAAATGTGATAGATCAGGTTTGATCTTCGAACATACTACTATCGTCGCAATGCTTATATTGGAGCAAATGGAGTCTTAAGTGTTACCGGATTTATGTGCACCTTCTGTCCTTGGACGATTATCATCACCATCCCAATTTATCAATACTGCTGTTGATTATGGCAGAGGGTGACCATGGATTCTGGAGACACTTCCTTCAATACACGCTATTACCATTGTAATCTCTATGTTTTAATAAATGGATAAAATATCGCAGCCCAAATCAATCTTTCAGCACACTATTTGTCGTATTCCATGCTACTGTTGCTATGGGCAGGGGGTGCTTATTATAGATTCTGGGTTGATGTGTACCTACCCACTCTAAAGGCCTGACTAGTTTGCGGTTTTGTCCTCATTTAGGAGCTTCCCTGTTCTTCAAAAAACACCTTTTACAACATATAATGCACAAAAATTGGTTGATGGTGTATCAACAAGTGTTTCGATAATTTCTGGGTTTCGAAAAGAGGGGGGGGGGGGGGGCAAAAAGTACTTTGACCCCTCACAACAAAATTTGGGGGGCAAGTGGTCCCTCTGCCCCTCCCTCCCACCAGTTCCGGCGCCAATGCTAAAAGTTCTACCATACCTTGCAGAATACAAACATACGTTAGCAGGTTGCGAATGACGCCAATTTGATAGCCACACATCCGAATTTTCGCTTAAACGAATGCCAGGATAAAGCCCTTGAATATTAAGAATCTTTCCTACTCCACGCCGATAGTCTAAGCATACAGTCATAGGTTCGATTCCCACTCATACCCTGGATGTTTACACTTAATTTCTCAGTACTAGCCCTTAAATGCACGAATTTTAAACAAGTTCGCTGCCAATCACGCGAGCCATGAGTGTAAATTAAATTTCCTACATCAGTTTTGTAATTAACTTCCCCCCCCCCAAAAAAAAAAACTATGCAGTTTAAAAGAAATATGTGGAATTTTTACTATCACGACATGAATCATCCATTATTAAAAACTATATACTTCATAAGTGAAATTGATATAAGAAATTTAGCTTGTACTCTAATCCGGCAGTGAACGTGTTTTAAAAATACGATACATATGCATTTAAGGGTTGTCACTAATAAAAATTTCACATAGTATTTCTTTCAAACTGCATGTTTTTGGAAAATTAATTAGTATTCACAAAACTCATATAGGAAATTTAGCTTACCATCGTGATTTTTGCGTGATTGGCAACGAACATGTTTAATCCATTTGTGCACAGATATTTTTGCGACTTCCTTCGATTTTTGCTAACACCAGAAATAATAGATAAATTTCTGATGTCAACTTCTTGAACAAGGGATGATTTCTTTTAAAATCTTTATGTATAAGAATTAACCCTTTGTAAGGCAAGATTATGTGTAGAGAGTCAAAAGTACTTGGGATTTTTCTGGCCCATTTTTTAGGATTAATTCATTTATTTTCCCTCTACTGTAATATCCCACGTGAAAATTGGAGAAACAAGTTTTAAAACAAACATAGAAATTTTGCAGGACAATACATTGATTATTCACAAAATCAAAGTCGGAAAACTACCTGCTGCTTGTACACGAAATTAAACGCAAAAATACATATAATCATAATCTATTATTCCTATGCTCAATTTTCGAGTAATTATTTGAGTTTTCTTTAAAATTACGAATGAAAGAAAAGTTCATAAGCCAAATATTTAGTATGGGATGTATGGAAAATATATACATCCAATATAACTGAACAAAAATCAGAAATTTCATTAATGATAATTGATTTCTGTATTTAATAGACTGTAGGTGGTAAGTATTCTTACCACGGCCTTATAAAGGGTTAAATTATCAACATCGTACTTGGTTGTTGTTGTTGCTAATGCCCTCTGGCAAACGCGTTGCGGTGACAGATCCCCCCTATATAGGCAGGCGAAGGGCCGAAGGAGCGGCTTCCATTTCAATGAGCCCCAGTGGGAGGAAGTCCGTCTTAGCTCGGGGTCCCTTAATTTTGAACCAATTCCAGAGGAGGGACCAACCCCCTGAAATCGGCACCCCCAGAGGTATCATTTAACAACTTGGAGGACTTAGGAGCCACGACGGATTTTACGTGCACCAGCTCCCATAGCAGAGAGGCCGAGAGGGGGAAGTCCCTGCTTCCCCCTGAACCAGTTGCTGCTTCACTTGCCGTGTTCTTATGAAAATGGAGTTTAGCGCCCAGTCCACTGCGGGACACACACATCGTACTTGGTCCTGTTAAAATATTTTGAGAGCTTGAGGTGCAATCCTCGTAAAGACTATGAAAAATAGATAACGTTTTCGAATGATAGTGAAAATGCCGGCCCAAAAAATGGACACTAGGCATAAATTGGGTTACACATTTATGCCTCTTTGGAACGGCATTTTCACTATCAGTCAAAAACATTATTTTTTGTACTCTGTTCACGGGGATTGCACGTCAACCCCACAAAATATTTTAACAGGACCAAGTAGGATGCTGACATTTCAATTTTATTTATAAAGATTTATGGGGACCTCATAGCTGTATGGGCTTGCGCACCCATTACCGCCAGCCACCTGCGAATGGTGAGGTCTCGGGCTCGAATCCCGTTAACCCATGGTTGTCAATTTCACCCCTTTCTTCTGTTGTGCTAATTTTTGATTGTTAATAAATGCTACTTGGAATTAATAAATGTCAAATGGATATTCAGAGGTATAAGACCTCTTCGAGATTGCAGCCAGAAAGCAAGAAAAATTCTCAATTCAAACAAACAAAAGATTTTAAAAGAAATCATCCATTGTTCGAGAAGTTGAGATCCAAAATTTATCTATTATTGCTGGTGTTAGCAAAAATCGAAGGAAGTCACAAAAACATCTGTGCACAAATGGGTTAAAGTCCAAATTTGGCGATAGTCAGTCATTGTTTGGTCCATGCCCAAAATCTCGCCATTTTTCGTCGACCTTTGAGAGTTTTGGCGAAATATCGCCAAATTTGGAACCAAAAATAATTCCGCATTTTGCATAACTCGAGAAAACTTTAACAATGGAATGTTGAAACTTTGTATATAGAGCTATTGTAACATCTAACTGTGCATCTCTTTTTATTGCAATTGACTGGGCAATTTATTTACAGGATCAGCGAAATGACTTTAAATACATTAAGGTGTATGGATACATCAATTTATTGAAAGTCTGTGGTCAATGACTATTTTGGCTATCCCGAAAATCTCGCAAGCTATCTCAAGCTTGTCGGCTTTTATTGAAATATCGCCAAATTAAGTGTCCGAAGCAAATCTTTCAAATTGATCCCAGCTTGGCGATATCGAAATATTTGGCTAGAAATCGCTAAACCTACTATTACTACAATATTGTATCTCTTTCAAACAAAATAAGTTCAGATGAAGTGCGCCGAAAGTATTTTTGATTTAATAGACGTGCAAGGAAGTCATGTGTTGTCCGCATCAGATTTTTTCAAATGGGGAGCTATGTATATTACAGTTTAGAAAATAATTTTAAAGTTAATTGATAACTGCATATTTCTCCATTTACCGATTAAATTAATTTTTGAAAATACCTCAAATTCAGAGCTGTTGAAGTACATTAGAAACAACTTTTAGTGATGTTCGTACGTAACAAAACTTTATTAATTAATTTAAAAAAAACTATTTGATTCAACAAAAAGAAACTTCATAGGAATCTAGTTGAGGTGGTATATAAAACATTTAAAATAGTTGCAAACTTCCTCATTTATATTTTGATATTGAAAAACGTACAAGTAATGTTAAAATTTTGCTGTGAAATGTCCCGCGCGTAACACACCAATACTGTGGAATGACCCTTAAATCGATTCGTGACAAAAAATTATTTAATGATAACAATGAATGCAATCTGCTATGAGCTTTCTATTTATAAATGCTTCCTTCCCTCCCTCCCCCTGTAAAATAGTCGTTAAAATTTTCATCATTTTGTCAATATAAATGTACATAATAGAACCTAAATCAGGTGCTTTAAATTAAGAATGTAAACAAATATATGCATTTAAATATATCCATATAAGAAAAAATGGACTTTCATAAAAAAAAAGGCTCATATTACCATGATTTTTTAAATATTGTCATCAGAGCGTAGCCAGTGGGCAGGGATATCGGGATTTCTGCATATTTTATTTAACAACAATAACTTGATTGTAAGAGACAGTAATAAAAGTTAGTATTAGAAAAAACAAGCAAAATCAAAAAAAAAATTTTAATATATTTTTTATTATACAACAAAGGAAAACAATAACATTTCATACCTCACAGCATCTGACAAAAAATACATATTTACACTTCTTTAAATTATGTAAGTTCTTTTATTATATGTACTAGTTTATCTCTTATTAGTTTTGCCTAGAGATCGTTTGCCAACATAAAGATGCTTAGGTTTCATATTGAGAATCTTCCTGTCTGCTTCACCTTTCTTTGCTTGTAAATTACCAGCACGTTGAGATAGTTTAGCAAGCTTCCTAGCTTTCTTCCGGGCCTATAAAGTCAAATTTTTATAATGAGGAACGACTAATGACATTTCCAGTATAAAAGTACATTACATTAGCAATAATAAATAGTATTCACTTATCCCTTTAATGCACAGTGTCCTCATTGTTAGAATACAAAACTGACATATTGACTGTCTGCCACAAAAATACTCACACACAGGTCAAAGTTCCGATTCACGAAGAATAAATTTAATTTCAATAAAATACTTAAGGGTGATATAATCACACAAGAATCTTACTTTTAAGCACAGGACTCCAGACTCCCATTGTACGATAATTAAAAAATAATAATAATAGAACTTTAAATTAAAATTTGTAGTTATTGATTCGTTAATTCTTAGATAAGAGACATAAATATGCAAAATTTTCAGTATATTGATTGGGAAGTAGTGCGAAATTGTAATACAAAATAATTTATTTCTCCATGTGAATCCCGCGGGATTACGATCCTAATCCCGTGGGACTAGTCCCGTAAATATTTGTGCGGGATCCCATTCCCTAGTCTTGACATCACCGAAAATTTGTAAGTCTTTGTCATCCCAGGAGCAGAATTATACTCAGTGTTCTGCAACATGTCTACAAACAGTTGCAAATGTTCTGCAGGCATTTTGTCCAAATGTGGCAGATCACGGTAAAATGCAAAGTGTGAAGGGCACTTCTCTCTAATTATTCTGCAGAACGTATCACTTTATGTCTTCTTTTTAAAAGATTAAATGTTCTGCAAAGATTGTGATTATTCTCTGACGTATGCCGCACTTTTAAGCACTTCTGCTTTTGGGATTGTCACAATCGCAAGCGGGATGATCGTGAATGAAACAGAACTTGTCATAGTTTGTTTTTGGGTGCGTTTAGACTGCCACCTTTGAGTAACTCAAGAAAAACCCAAGTCATTCACGATGCCAGATTTGAGCTTTCCAAGGAGATAAGCAAAGCGTTCACACTGCCAAGCTGAGTAGCATTACTATATGTATTTGTTAATTATACGAAATTCTATATTAAAATGACATATGCAACATTAATTTTTACAGTAAATTAAGGTCATGAAATTTGTCCGCAAAGGTCATGAAAATCATGAAAAAGTCATGAAATTCAGTTTATGAAACCTGGTAGACACCCTGATGAGTTTCGATAAAAATTAACAATTATTTGTAAAACTGGTGTCAGAATTAATTTTATTGGTGCTGGCATCTGCTAAAATCTGGAGAATGTGATGAAAACGCATCGATATACAGAGAGGTGATAATAATTAGGACTGAAAACACCCCTCCTCGAAGTAAATTATAAATGATACCATGCACCCACACCAAACAGTAACCTTTGCAGAATGAAGCGGTACTGTTTTATTTTTTCAAGTGGATCTTCTGTTGCCCATATTAGGCAATTCTGTGTATTGGCATGTGCATTCAGATGGAAATGGGCTTTGTCCATAAAATGTTCCACAGTCATTCATTTAGACATAATTGTGGGACATTCTAAAAAATGCTGAAAAGTGTCTGTACCTTTTTTCAAATATGGAAAAATGCTATTTGCTGACGACGAATCAATTATCTCTCCCCCCCCCCCCAACCTCTCCTTCCTTCCTCACCTTAACCCCCCCCCCCCCCAAAAAAAAACTTTTGGGTATATACATCATTATTTGCAGAAGTGAATTAAAAAACTACCTCATTGAAATCATTGAAACTTGAACTACATGAGCATACTGTTACGAATTTTCGGGGCAACCCGCTGCTCTGGGGCTTAAAATTGTTTAAAATTCGTATTCTACGCTTCAAATAGATAAATTTTGCTTTTTGTTGCATCAAAATCGGCCAATTAGAATCGGAGATACGGAGGTTTCGCTTTCCCATGTGTTTTTCTATGGGCTTCTAGAAATCTCGAGAAATTTTAGTCCTAGAGCTTAGATCTCTTCACTTTTGAGGACTTATTTTTGGCGCCAAATTTGGCGATATTTCGCCAAAAGTTGCCAAGCTTGGCGACTTTTTGGTCATTTGGCGCGATTTTCCCAATGGGGCCTGGAAGTTGTTTTTCCTGCATTAAAAACGCATAATAACCTAACATTTCTCTTCTTTGACGTAATCAATATTCACGCTTTATGTAGAACCCTCGAGAAATTGACTTTTCTGGAAACCTCTTGTACCTCCTGCGTCGGCTATTTATAGAAGCGTGCATCGCCCCGAAGAGTCAGTTGCGAGTTGAACATTCAATGTGTGAGGAGCTCTGAGTACGCTTGTTTTGTGTGAACTGATAATGCTATAGAAGCTGTGTTTAAAGTGCTGTGTGTAAATTCTTCATTGCTGTGTATTAAGGGATAGTGTACTATATCCCTTGAATATTTCCACGGAATTTTAGCCTGTAAAAGTGACTTATTTTGTGTGAGAAATACAGCATTTGTGAGAGCTTCTGATCCAAGCGGATTGTTAAAAGCACGTTACTGCTAGATTGTGCTTGTGAATTGTGTGCAGCTGAGTAATTCCGCAACAATACACAATTCCTACATAAACTCGTCAAAAAAAATAATTAATCACATTTTCTGAACTTTATTTTTTAGCAATTGGGGGGGGGGGGGGGGGGGGGAGAGAGAATTCAGATTTTTGGCCTTTTTACTTATAAGCGATAAATTTGCAAATAGCACAGTTGCCATACTTAATGAAAATTTGAGAGATTTTATTAAAAAAAAAGAAAAAAATATCTTATGAAATTTAGGGAGACTTACAAAATTAACTAGTTAACAATAGAAAAATCACTTGAACCTTTTTTATCTATTAGAAACCATGCAATTTTTAAATTCTCATGTGAGAGGGATTTTTTTTTTTTTTTTTTTTTTTTTAATCTTTCTTATTTGGCTGAATATACGCATTTAGTTTTTGAGTGAGGGATTGCTAATAATGACAACACAGTCAGCATCAGCAGTGCCGATTTCTTAGCCTTTTCTTCAACAATTTCATTTTTTAAATCTCTTGACAAACAGCCATTGTTAACCCTCTGAGTGTCTTGGAAATGGAAAAAAAATATAAAATTGTTTTTATGGTAAATTTTGATAGGAAGATTCATAATTATTAAAAAAGAAGCTCCTGAATTACTTATGAGCTTTAATATTAGAGCAGACTTTATGATAGCTCAGTGTTATAAATAACTTAATTTGTAGAAAACTAGAATTTGCAGAAAACTAGAACAAATTTCACAGGATTTTACATCGCTCTTGGAGGGTTAAACAATGGGTTATTCAAAAAGAGATGATTAAATGACTTCTGGAAGATTTCACTAAAAACTGCTTATTAGTTCAATTATGGAATGATTTCTGCAAAAATTGTGAGATTTATAAATTTTTCGGGAGTTTGAGAGATTGCTTTAAAATTTGGAAGTTTCCAGGAAAACTCGGCAGGCATGGCAGCGATGAAATAGACAAGAGATCTGTCAATTAAAATTGGCTAAAATTATTTAATACTTGTTGCACTTTAGCATTTCTTTTGAATAATTCCAAGAATTCTTTCTAAAAGATGAACAACTTTTTTTTTTTCTTTTTAAACGGCGGATGGCTCAAATGTTTATGAAATTATTATAATTTAGATATATTATACCGTATACCAAATATCTATTTCAAATTTTAAAAAACTATTTACCAGGGGCTTATAATAATATTTGGTAACAAGTAATATTACCAAGGCACACAGAGCTGGTAATAAAGTTATTCAATTGGAAATAGGGTCAATATTTACTCTTAAGGAATGCCAAAGGAAAAAGATTCATTTTTAAGATTGATGGAAAAAGATTGATATTAGGATGGTTAGAATGTGCAATGATTTTTTGTAAAAATCTGAGCGATTTTCAGCTGATGGAAAAATTAAAAAATGGCAGTTTTGCTAAAATTGATCTATGATTGATTTGGAGCAATCGGAGCAGCTGGAACATCCCTGGCAGTCTTTTCAGTTGTTCTTTAATGATCTGAAAGTGGTTGTGATTCAACAGGTTCAATGAGGTAAAATAGTATTTCAATGAATGGTGACTTACCACAGCGTCTCTAATACCAGACTCATCCCTAGGTGTCCTAGAACTGCTACGGACCCTGCCAGCACTGTCTTCTCTCTTTCTTTTCACTGGTCTGACTTGTCTACTGACAACAGCATTATCAAAGTGACTCTGGACAGATATTAAGATGAATTTTAGTTTTTAAAAGGAACATTCTCAGGGACTTACATCATTAAAAAACATTTTTACAAATGAAACTAGTTGACAATTTTTTCAAACCATATTCTCTTGAAAATCATTCACAGTGTATGTGTGAGATATGCTTTAGAAGAGCAGTTACTAACCTTTTAACATTGTCAGGGGTGCAAAGTTTTCAAAATCAAAAGCCTGAGTTCTCTTGCTTTTCTAAGTTTAAAAGCCTGAGATTTCTCACGCATTTATTTTCAGGATAAAATGCAAACACAATCAATAGACATTTCCCCCCCCCCCCTTTAATACCATACATGTCTATATAAACTTACCATTATCCTATTACTTGAGCTGAGTAATTAAGTAAATTTGAAAAATTGTCAACAGAAATATCAGAAAGTATAAAAAGTCAGTTAAAATGCATATGAGAAAGTATTTACAGCTAAAAATTACATTAAGACACTCTAAATAATATAATATTGAAATTGATTATAAAAAATATTTATGATAATCTCATACAGCTTTAAAATTTCTAGATTATTTTAAAATAAATAATGAAGATTTTGAACCTGGAAAAAAAAAACACTAATTCTGAATAAACTCTTAAAACGCCTGAGAAAATGAAGAAAATTGTGAATTCTAAAATAAGGTAAAAAATCCTGAGACTTGAACCAAAATCCTGGGACTTGGCACACTTGTACTGTGCTTTCCAGCAAAGGACAGCTCATGATTGCCCCCCTCCCCTGTACTCAGCATGCGTTGAAAATTTAGTCCCTTTTCTACAAAATAATGTTATCTGTACAGTTTAAATAAATATTTTATTTAAACTTTAAGGATTAAGGATATTCCTTAAGGTATTAAGCATCAATCCAGATGAAATTTGGGCTCATTTTATGGCCACTTCACAAACTTACAATCGATTGAAAAAACCCTTCATTGGCATTTTACCGTACATTTTAATTTGTTTTTATTTTGTAAATTATTTTAAAAAGATGACAAAAATAAATTTGTTACAAAAATTCACAAAAATAGATATTGAAATTCCCCAAAACAAATAGTTTTTAAAAAAAATGGGACTCTTGAAAAAAAATTCATGGATCTAACACTGATTTAAATAACATTATCTTTTATTCTGTTCAAAAAAATTCTTTTTCATCTTAAATTTTTTTATTCTTTTGTAAAATTTGAAGGCATGATTAAGATACATTAAATTAACAAGCTCTGTAAACTTTAGGAAAAAAGTCTTTATCAAGAACAATCAAGTTATTCAAATGAAAAGTTCCTTATTTTTATAAAAAAAACTGCTCGAAGAACTGAGAAATAGAACAAAAAATCAACAAATTGCGTGTAAAATAATATTTGATCTTAATTAGTAACAATTTATGTAAATCCCTATGAGGTGATATTGATACACAGATAACAGACTATTGTGTGTGTGATATACAATAAGTCCTGAAAGTAAACCCCCCCCCCCTTGAATAAAAGCCCTTCTCTTTATTCTCGTCAAAACCAGAATCATTCCATTACAGTAGTCTCGATAGATAAGTCGATTGTTCGAGTTTCCCATAAATCCGAGTAATTGAAAAAATTCCATTTAGCTCCCAAATGAAATGACCAATACATACAAAACACAGTTTTTTTTTTTTCGCACCACAAAATTCAAATCCTGGCACACATGGAAGCTACATCAGAAATCCCCTTTCAAAAGGAAACTGCGTGTTTTCCCTATAGATGCCCTCACAGGCATTTCTGTGCAGTGCTAACATGCTGCTCTGCTGATGGCGCAATATTGCTGCATGGAGCCGGATCAATGTGTTAATACAAAAATCAATTGACTATTTCCCAATATATAATTAGCCTGCTATAATCATCAGTAATGTGACACTATATGTAAGTACATTTTTCATTTAACCCTTTAACATGTGGTGTCCTTGCCGTGAGGACACCAAACTCTGACGTTTTGACTGTTGCCAATCACGAAGAATAGATTGGATTTCTATAAAAATAGTTGCAGGTGACATAGCTCCGCGAGAATCCTTTACTTTTTAGCATGTTCATTTCCTGTAAAAAAAAATGGTAACAATTATTTTTAACAGCACTGACATCTGCTGAAAAATGGAAGAACGCAAGAACAGCCGGACAGACTGCCCAATGCTGAGAAAAGGGCAGCCGTTGTCATTGCTCGACTTAACTACCGGCAAGATGGCAGACGATCGAAACGTTCATCACGTGCCTCAGATCTAAAAACCCTTTTTTGATGACAGCTGTCTAAGTCGAGCGATGGCAATGGCTGCCCTTTTCTCAGCATTGGGAAAGGCTTGCGCCTCAAAGGGTTAAATATTAAAATTGCTTCATTTATTTGTTTATTAATTTTACGATTTCGATCATTCAAATTTTCAATAGATCGAGGCAAGCCCGTTCCCATCTTCTTTGAATAACAGAGACTCTACTGCAACCCAAATATAAGCAGAAACTTACCTTTTTGCCGTCAAGCTCAACACCCAACTGTCTCATTTCACTCTTCAACCTGCTGACACTACGAGATCTCTGTAAAATAAAATTAAGAATGTTACTAAAAAAATTATAGTTACATGGCTCACAGCAGAATTTAAAAGTACAATCTGCCTATAAAGTGTCGAAACTTATAAACCGAAATATTTCCAGATTCTATGACTATCTGGTCTGTTCAATTACATTTTTATTCAACAAAAACTTCCAGAACTCTTAAAATTCTATTAACGCAGGATTTCTCATGAAAGAAAGTTAAAGCATCTTTAAACCTAAATGAAACAGAATCATAATGCAGCTTAAATATATTTGATAACACCTTTAGCATAATCCAAGCATACCGTGAAAACCATTAAAAAATATTTAAATTTGATTTTATGCCTTTTTTTTTTTTTTTTTTTTTTTTTTTTTCAAAAAAGGAAACGAAAGAAACCAAATGATTTCTTGGTCTCTTGAAATGAAGTTCAAGAGACCAAAAGTTTTGTTCGTTATATCCAAAACGTTAAGAAATGTAAATACAAAAATCACAGGACCAAATTTTTTGTTCGTTGTAGCTGTGAGTTTGTTATATACCAGGTTTGCTATAGCATGCTTCAACTGTACTATATTCTAAATCAAATAATTTTCCTAACAAACTGAACCCCTTAAAATTAAATAAAATCCCTAAAGTTTAGCATAAGATTGTGCATTTCAGGGAAATAATTTAGTGACAAAAGATAGGAAGCTTTTTTAAAAGTGATAGTCAGCTTATCTTTATGAATTTTTTTTTTTTCCAAACTGGCAGACGGACATATAATAAATTCTTTCAATAATAGTTTTTTGTAGTATATACCCCATACATAAACCCCTAATGGGTTAAAAGTTTGAGACACAGAATTTTACTTTATAGCTATGAATTCTAAATCTGGGTCTTAAAAATAATATCAAACTTTGAGTGATGACATCACTCAAAATTTATATTATAAGATTTGTTTTTGAATTCCGTTGATATTAATCAAATCACTGACATTAACAAATCTTATAATGTCACTGGAGTGACATTATAAGATTTGTTTTTAAATTCTTTTAGATACTTTTGTTTTATTTCCTAAAGAAGATTTACACAACCATGTGATGCTTTTAATTATCAATTACACCATCAAATATAAAACACTTTCACAGAGCCTATATTATTTATTCAAATGAATTTATTTCAATAATTTATCTCTTGCGTCGCAATCCAAAAGGGCATGTAAAATTTACCTAAATGTTTTCTTTTTAACACACTATGCATTTGAATACATTTAACTTAGGAAAGTCAGCCAACACTTTCCAGGTTTTATATACAGTACAAGGAACAAAAATGTGTAGTTTTTAGGGCTGCATGAGAAGTGTGCTTTTATTAAATCGGAATAACTTTGGCATTTGAGTACCTGAAAAATTATTTTACATATACATACATACTTGCCAACTTTTGAAAATCCCAAGTAGTAAAATAGTGTGCAAATGACATTTTAAATAATTTTTGCCAAATAACGTATGATCCACATTTTTAATGATTATTTCCTATAGTGCACGAATGACATTTCTTATTATTTTTGCCAAATAAACATTATATAATAATTATAAATCATAATATTAAGTAATAACATGAAACAAGCTTTACTAATTAACATATTTTATAAAAAATTATACTAAAATTTATCTACATACCAGATTAAATTTATGGGTAAATGTCATATAAACCATTAAATGCAAGAACAATAATAATAAAACACATATAAAAACAATCATTTAGAACTCAATGATGAAACAGTATCTTTTTTAGCTCATTTTATGTCATAAGCACTGAAACTTTGTTCATAGCAAGGAGCTAACTTTTATTAGATGTCAATATTAATAGGCTTTGTAATGTATCGTTAGACATCTCCAACCTTATTGGATTTCTTAAAAACACTAAGTATGTGCTAGTACTCCGCATTACTGTGAGGAAAAGTAGCATTGTTAACATATTACAAACTTCCTGGTATCTGGGACATCCTTCAGGACCTAAAATTTTTTGAACTTCCCTCCACTGTGCATCAATTCTATCAAATTTGTTTAGTATAATAGACAAGTCCTCAACTTGAAGGCAAAAAAAGTCTTTCAAGTTCATCAACAAATTCTCTTTTGGATTGTGCATCTGAAGGCATGATATCAACAAAATATTTAACACATGGTTGTTTCAGAGAACATACACAATTGTATCCTTTTTTCAAAAAATGTAAGAAAGCATTAAAGTACTAGTTTCTCTTTATATAAGTTTGTTGCTTTCTTTTATTCTCCCCCATAACAGTTTAAAAAAGCACACTAATACATTTGATTGAACGTTCATTGATCAAAAGAAACAGATTGCACTTCACTTCCTGGCAAAAACAGACAAGCACGTAAATGTAGAGTTGAGTGGTTGAAATCTTTTAAGCCCGCTCAAGAATACTCCAAATGCATATTAACCGATCATCTGTGGGTGAAGAAATGAAAGTTTCTCCTGCAAGTGACTTCATGCCATTTTTCCTCCTCCGATATACCAATGAAAATTGTTCAATCCATAGTGGCTCTTTCGGTCCCGAAACACTACACACTTCCTCATCGATTGTGAGTGGTCGATCCGAGGCTTACAAACTAACTTAGAAGTTATCGTTGCTACTTTATAAAAATAAATTTTAGATTATTTTTTAAATACATTTTTTTTTACTTAATAGACAAAATAAGTAAACTTCAAAACTCACTAGAAAGCATAAAAAAATCAGGGGTTTGGCATAAAAGCATAAGTTTTGCTTCAAAAGCACAAAAGTTGGCAAGTATGTATATACAGTTATGGATCGTTATTATGCGTATACTAAAGATAAACAGAACTAAATTTTACCTTTTTCGCTGTCCTTGGCATTTTTGGTTTTGTAATATTTTTTTTCATAATTGACTCCAATTTCATCAACCCCTTCTTCTCACGAATTCTAGATAAGCAGAAACAAAAATATTTAAAATAATACAAGCTTGAATAGGTGCACAGATGCAAGATTTTTGCTAATTGCTAATTAGAATTGCTTAGAACTTGAAAAATTAAACAATATATAAAACAAACTCCTCATTAGAATGAAAAATGGTAGTAGAGAAATTTAAGGCTTTAGACAGTTACAAGATATTCTCAACAAACAATATACATATATTACTGACTAACCAGAAATTTAAAATTAACACAACAGGCATTGTGTAAAACTTGTTCAACTCACTTTTTAGCTAGTTCTCTAATGTTTTTCATTTCTTCGTCATCTTCACTTTCAGAATCATTATATAAACCAGCATTTTCACGAATGTTTTCTTCATTTTCTAGTTTATCCAGTTTCTGAAGAATAAAAAATAAATAAAAATAAAAAACAATGAAAACTCTTAATGAACAAAATACTTTTATGTATTGTTTGAAATTGGGGGGGAGGGACAGATTTATTAATTTTTATTCTTCTGGCATTACCACAAATGCTACAACAATAACAAAAAGCCTGCATGGCATTAATTTTCTTTTAAAATAATTTCAAAGCTATACCCAGTAAACTACATATTTACTAGACATAATTATCGAAGTCACTACACCAATAAGTAATTATTGGGTGTAGTGCTCTTGCTTTCTTAGAACTAATTTACTTTTGTATTCAAAAATTTATACTCCCAATAGTTGAAAAAGTTATTTCACTACATATTTTACTGTTACAGAAAGCTATATACAGAGCTATAAAAAGCATGGTATGAACAGGATATACAAAAATTAAAATATAATATTTCTATGCTTTTGCTTTCCTCCAGCCCTTGATATATTGTGTTATCAACAGCAATATATTTTGAAGCACACCAATTAATAAAGTGCGGTAATTAGAATTATATAATAATTCTAATTACCGCACCTTATACTAGTTGGAATACTGCACATCTGACTTTCAGAACATGCCATGGCTTTAAATTTTAGGTAATGAATAATTTATAATGTTCATTTATTTTACAATTATTTGTAAATTAAATTAAGTGTACACATTTCATGCTGAAATGCACTGAAAATGACTACACTTACTCCGTCCACAAAAACAATGAAAGAAAGAAGGGGACGGGGAGAGAAAAAGAAAATCATAAATGAAATACCTCTTTAATTTCAGGATCAATAAAATCAGCAATATTGTGTCCTTCCCATAACTCTGGGATTATATCATATTTCTGATCATCTGGAATTACATAATTTTCTGAAAAGCAAAACATAGCAAAATTATTAACACAAGCTCATGCATTAATATGAATATTTCATATGAAAACTACTAAAACAAACACTAGAATTAACTGAGAAGATAACCTAAAAATCTCTCTGAACACGAATATAAAACCAACAAGTGCAAACAAGCTTTGATGCAACAGTGGAAACTCATCATTTTGAAAATGCCACCAACACTTTTCTCAAAAAGAATGTGGTGATGTCAAATTTGTGCAAAGACTTTTGAGTGTGATTTTTTGAGTTTGTTTGGTAGCAGGCAGTTTTTAATGCTTCTTTGAGGAATTATAGTAATATTCAGTAACAGGGTGTCTACCATATAAAGTAAGCTTGATTTCTTGACCTTTTCTTGACCATAACAAATACGAAACACTAATATCAAAAATACATTCGTGCCAGGGATGCAGAATATGTACGATCCGGCAATCTAGGATAGGGGGAAATTTTAGCTATCTGGGGAAAATTTTGCAGAAAATATACAACTGATTTCGATTTTAACAATGAATTACAAAATTCTTCGAGTTATTCTTTCTCATTCCTATTTTTAAGGCGATTTTTTTCAACTTTTTCACCGATCAGGAATTTGCTTTCTCTTAACTTGGACCAATTGCTATTTAGTAAACATGTATATGTAGCTTGTACATTGCAAATATTTTTTACACTTATGGTAATACAGAACTTATGCAAGGCTATAAACATATCATAAAATGTTGGGGAAATTTGCATATGGATTGAGGGAAATGTTGAGAGTAAAAACAGTTTCTGCACCCCTGCATCATACTGATAGAATGAAGAAAAATTATACTTTTAAATTTAGCACTATTATTATACAGGGTGAGCAGCGAATAAGCCCTGATTTCAAAATTAAATATCTCTACAACAAAGATTGATAGAATTATACGGTAAACTGTATGTTTAATAGCAAAACCGTAAAAATGGTGCACAAAAGTTTAGAAAATTTAGTTACGAAAATCGTCAACTAAAAATTCGAACGAAATGGAAAAAGGGAGTTGAGTCGCTAATCGTGACCTAGTGCTTCATTTCTTGACTTTCGTGACCTTTTCTCCAATTCTTGACTCTTTCGTGACCTTTGCATGATGGTAGACACCCTGAGTAAGAACCACCTTATAAATTTTTACTTTACACTGAAAATTTAAAAGTACAACTGTCAAATTAAGACAATTCAGTTGAAGGCATGTCAACTTTCTAATCTCCTGTGATCTTCTCGTTCGTTTTTTAATGTCAAAAAGTGAGATTTTTTTATGAGTTTATTTTCAGCATAAAATGGATAGATATTAATCAATACAGATGTAGTTTCTTTTCTTATATGCCACAGGCGTCCATATAAACATAAGTAATAGAACATGGGGAGTGCTAAGTTGTATAATGCAAATAAATTTAATTTCAAATATTTGCCTAAGAAATGTCAGAAAATATAAAACTCTAATCAAAATACATAGAGGATAAACTATTTATACCATAACATAATGAAAATTCATTTATACCATATTTATACCATAACATAATGAAAATTCATTTATACCATATCATAATGAAAATTCATAACATAATGAAAATTCATTTATGTAGATTTTTAGAACAACTTCAGATGCATTAATTCAAATCCCCTCAGGTTGTTGAGACTCATACAGCAATATGACAGAAACACCAACTGATTTTGCGAACTTGATGAAGGAAATTTTAAAAAGTTTAAATCTTTTAATACTCTTAAAAAACCTGAGAAAATGTAGAAAAATCATGAGGGCCAAAACAGAATCAAAAAGCCAGTCTCAGGTGAAAATCCCGAGACTTGGCACATCTGCATATGAATAAATATCAAAACCAAAATATAGAGCTAGGTAATTTAGCTTTTTTTTTTTAATTAATAAATGTTGAACATTTTAAAAAAAACTTCTTTTTTCTGGATAAAAATACAAAATTAAGAGAAATGAAAATGCACTCACTTTTAAGATCTAATATATAGTCATCACCTAATTCCATTTCAATATCTTTTTCCTAAAGGTAAATAAACAAATTACTTTTTTAACATTAATAGATTTTACTAACACAAAACCCAAAACCCATACAAAATGTTTACAAATATGACACTAATGTAAAGTGATGCAGAACTCAATCGTAATGCATGCAGATAGCTGTTAGTTTAATGATAAAATTAGTTTCCAACAGTTAAATTTTTGAAACCAAATACAGTCAAAAGATTTTTACAACTCACTTAAGACAAAAATAATGCATGTCAAGATTAAAAAAATTAGTTATAAAATATTTAATAAAAATATACAATTTTGAAAAATAAGTTCACCATTGCTGGCAATAGTGAACTAAACTTTCTGAAGTGTGTGGCATATGAAATTTTCTGAAGCTATACAAAAGACCCTTCCATGCCACTACAAATAAAATAAATTTCAGAAACACTTTTTCAATAATTTCAAAGACTTGCACACTTTGCTGCTAGAGATAGCCTGAAGGGCAGCTATAGAATCAGAAAGAATAACCACTTCGTAACACTATGTCTTCGAGCTACAATCTGTTCTAAGGCCACACAGATGGCTTCCTCCTCACATTAAAAACTATAGCCACCAGCACCATACCATCATTTATCAAGGAACCATCAGTATATACAGTAAAACTTCTCTAAGGCAGTCATCAAAAACAAAATATGGACTGTACGTGTATTGTGAAGTATTAAAAATTTCTATGCATATTTCATCATCCTACATATATACCAAAAATTATTTCATAGTATAGCCTACATATTTATTTTAATACTACTACAGTATATATGCACATCATTTGAAATATTCTTTCACATTTCAAATGGCTGGCCAGTGGCCGACTGTATAGCACCCTGAACTGGGAGACAGAAGGTGCCTGGTTCAAACCCAGCTAGCGTCCGCCCACCTAGCTGCTTGGAATTTTATGTGGTTTTCTTTGTTTACAACCCCTTAGAAAGTCCCCCCATGGAGGGCACCCTTCCCCTCAGCCTAGATCCCTGGGGAAGATAATCAGCCGTATTCCCAAAATCAAATAAAATTTTTTGCTTTTTACATATGTGTGATACAGTCTAGGGTACTAGTTAACAAAACTGGATGCTAAGAGGGGTCAATTGTTACATATTTAAGGCTTTGGGAGGGTCCATTGGACAGGATGAGGGGTGGCCACAAAAGAAACATTTATGCCATTCCTAGGTTCTTTTGATTTGGTACTTGAAAATTTTGTCCATTTTGAGAGGTGGCCATTTAGAGAAGTTTTACTTTACCAGACTAATCCTTGGGCTACTGTAGAAAAACATAATGCAGGAAAATAACTTTATTTTAAAAACACATACCAATTTCTTTTTGCAGTCAGAATCCATTTTCTGCTTGATTTCAAAGACTTTCTCTGGTATGTAAGGCAGCCTCTCCTATAAAAATAAATCAATATTAAATCAAAATGGAATACAACAGGGTCCATGTTCTACATACAAGATCTACAAAACATTTCGACTGCTACAAATATATATACTATCACATAATACATGACTATATGTATTTAAAGTAAGCAACATTGTACAGAGACATGACACAGTCTAGGGCTGAAAATAACTGATTTTATCAAAATAAAATAACCAAAAGAAATGCATTTAGTGATAAAATAATATATACACATACAATATAAGGCTTAGTGTGACCTTTTCTAAACTTCTGTTACCTCCATATACACTCTGTACAGTAAAAATTGTCAATGAACTAAGATAGAAACTTACCTTATCATCCCTAGGTTTTGGATTAGCAACTTGTAAACGATTCATAATTCCTGTGGCTTTTTTCCCTTTCAGTTTTGCTTCAACTCTGTGTGCAAGAAGTCTATCACAAGCTTCATTTCTCAATTCTACAACACCTTCTCCAGTTAGTGTACTCATTTGTAAAATAGGGTAGCCTTCTTCTGATAAGGAATCAATCATTTTCTGTTGACAAAAAAAGAAAATTATGTAAAAGAATAACAAATTATTGAACTGTATTTTCTGTAGGAACTAAGAACACAATGCTCACTTTTTTCTCTTCTGGCAATTCTTCTAATTTTATGATATCATTTTTGTTTGCAACAACTACAGTAGGCTGAAAGTAAACAATAGTAACATTATAAAACATTTGTCTAACATAAGTTCAAAAATTGAGTATTATTGTATACATAACAGCTCACGATAAGCAATGAGCAACAAATAAAAATATACTCACTTTATTTAAAAACAATGGTTTGATACTGTTGAATAAGGCAACCTGTAAAAGTAGAATGTAATGTAATGTCAAATAGAAAATCAATTCACTTAAAGTATTTAGTGTCAACAATTAGGAAAATACATAAATTAGACAAAAAAAAAAAAAAAAAAATTAGGGCATTCCTAATGGTTGTTGCTGTTTACAAAAAGGAAGTTTGTTTATGCTATGCTTTCCTCAGCATCAGCAGCTTGGCTGACGGGATGAGACAAATTTTAAGCCTAGCTGGTACTTTGTGAAGTAATTAATGGTAACCTGTAGTGAGAGAGTGTCACGTCTTTCAAAGGAGTGGATGGGAGAAGTGAGTTTGAATGAAGTACATTACTTACTGGTACATGAAGGCTGGTGTGTGTGTTACAAATGTGGTGTGAATATGAAGGTAAATACTGTATTAGCCTGAATATAATGCAGCCTCAAAATTTATCAAGATAATTAAAAAAAATCCTGTATTTAGACCTCAAATCTAGCACGAGTCAGGTTTTTAACAGGAAATAATCAGTAATAAACATCACATTAACTTTTGGGCCAATACAGCAAAAGAAAGCATGTTAGTGGTGGGTGTGTTGATGTTTATGAAGGAGGAAATAGTTATACCAATACGTTAAGCCAATGAATGATAAGGGGGGGGGGGCAGACAAAAAACAGTCCACTGTTAATCATTTTAAATTAGTTGTTCAGCGAGTTGCTTAAAGTAAGAGTAATTTAAAGTATATATTGTAACACACTACACACTGAGCAATCATTATGTCAATTATTTACATAAATGGTAATCAACTGGAAAGAGTTACCTATAAGTGAATAATAAATTATCAAACAAAAGTGTACAGTAAAATACTTTTAGCATCACATGGCTTTGTCAAGATATGTTTAGATTTTCTTTTTTACAGTATGAATATACTTTTTTTATACTTTAAATTTGAAATCTTTTTTATACTTTATGTTGCCCCCCCCTTCCCCATCAAATTAATACATTACTGCTGATAAATTGGAAGTTTATTTATACATGGTAACGATTAGTTGTATTTTTGTAATTTCATTAGATGTGAGTATTTTCACTTACGTGCCCACACAAGGAACTAATTTATATCTCAAAATACCACTGTACATATTAATCAAATTATGTTTGTAGGTGACTGGCAAAATCCTCAATAGAGCAATTGCTAATTAACCTACAAGTTTATGTAGCATGCTTGTAAAGCATTACTGCTATAGGAAGGCAATAATAGCAGGACAGCATGCTAATGCACCTTAGCTCAAACTTAAATGGGGAAGATATATGAAAATGAAAAAAGATTTAATTGGCAAGAAAAATTCAATAAATTTATAGACAGTGATATATAGAGAAACAATGACTCCGTTAAACATGTTTGTAGGTGACTGGCACAATACACAACATAGAGAAAATGCTAATTAACCTACAAGTTCATATAGCATGTTTGTAAAGCATTATTGCTATGAAAAGCTAATAATAGCAGGACAACATGCTATGTACGCATGCAAAGTCATTTACATAGAAACAAGATATTACTTACAACCTAAAAATTAAATTTCAGAAAAATAATCACGTATCTATACATACACATACAAAAAAAAAAAAAAAAAAAAAAAAAAAAAAAAAAACTTAAAAAGGAAAAGAATGCCCCACCAGTGATGGTAACTTTTTCCTGGTACAGCAGAGTTAAAACTTTTTCTACAAAAGAGCACTTTAGGGTCTGTGAATTAAATAGGGATGGATGCGAGACGGGAAAATGGGCATCTCGCAAAACAGCCTGAAAGCTTTGTCTCGTCTCTCAAAATCATATATTGCAAAGTCAAAAATGTTTGCCTCGTCTCGCAAAAAAACTTTGTCTTCCATCCATCCCTAAATTAAATGCTTTAAATTGAAGTTCATTTTATATCACTATTCAACTTCCCCCCCTCTTTTTTTCGGGGAGGGGGGGGGGTGTAATTGTAACAAAGATGACTGGTATGTTTCCTTAGAAAAGAAAAATACTAATTATTCTTGTATTAGTGTAGCATGTTTATAACAAATTAATGCAAAAAATTAGCATTAATACTGGACAACATGCATTTATCATAGCTGCCAACCTATCTTGCCTTAAAACAGCAAGGCCTGGGTAAAAAAACAAAAAGATTTCCTGAAGAACAGGGAGATTTTTCAAGTGAAGTTTTTAGACTATACAGGCACAAAAGAATCTGAAGTTTCCCTAATTTGCTGGTTAAAAGGCTTGTTTTGGCCATTGCAGCTGACAAATTTTGCAAATGAATTTTTTCTTTTTCCATCCACGAAAACAACCCCAAGGATTTCAGATTTAATTTCCACACATTTATGTAACCACACATAGGAAACAACTTTCAAAATCATAGACTTGCATGATCGGCAGTGCTAACGTTAAATTGTTCTTTTTTAAAAATTCTGTAAATAAGCACTTGGTACTTGACTCGTGTCAAAAATAGTTGAAAAGTAATTTTAAATTTTACCATCAACTAGCTTTATTAGTACTTTATATTTTTCTTGGTGCTTAACAAATCAGCAGATGTGTGTAAGGGCTGCTTCATGCTACTAGCCTGGCATACGCATATAGGTACTGCCGAATGAGCAAACGAAAGAGTGACTAGGCAAAGTGGAAGAAAAAATGGAAAGAAAAACCTAGTCCCTACCTAGGGGCAAGATAAGGACAGCTGTGACAGTTGAGAAAGGCTGTGTTCAAAATGCAAAATTAATTGAAATTGTCGCACTTCTTGTTTAAAAGATAGGATGGCTTTGACAACACATGTTTAGATTTATTTTTTTATTACAGTATGTATATACTTTTTTTATACTTCAAAATTGAAATCTTTTTTTATACTTTGTTACCCCCCCCCCTTCCCTATCAAATTAATACATTACTGCAGATAATTTCATTAGAAGATGTGAGTATTTTGACTTACGTGCCTACACAAGTAACAAATTTGTATCTCAAAATAGCACTGTACATATTAATCAAATTATGTTCGTAGGTGACTGGCAAAATCCTCAATAGAGCTATTGCTAATTAACCTACAAGTTAATCTAGCATGCTTGTAAAGCATTACTGCTATAGGAAAGCAATAATAGCAGGACAGCATGCTAATGCACCTTAGCTCAAACTTAAATACAACAAAATTGAAATGGGGAAGATATTATGAAAATGAAAAAAGATTTAAATGGTGAGAAAAAATTTAATAAATTTATAGACAGTGGTATACAGACACAATGACTCCGTTAAACATGTTTGTAGGTGACTGGCACAATACACAACATAGAGAAAATGCTAATTAACCTACAAGTTTATATAGCATGTTTGTAAAGCATTATTGCTATGAAAAGCTAATAATAGCAGGACAACATGCTATGTATGCATGCAAAGTCATTTACATAGAAACAAGATCTTACTTACAACCAAAAAAATTAAATTGCAGAAAAATAATCACATATCTATACACCAAAAATAACACTTAAAAAAGAACGCCCTGCTAGTGATGGACTTTTCCTGATACAGCAGAGCCTATCAAACTTTTTCTACAAAAGAGCATTTTGAGGGTCAGAATTAAATAGCATACCTGCCAACATGCAATTTTTGAAAATCTTAAAATACCCCGGTGTCACGCAGTAACGCAATAAATATGCCTACTAAAGATAAAATGTAATCAAACACAATTTTTAAAATTACTATTCAGATTTAGTACACTATTTTTAATACATATGCACATATAGGAAAGGAGGGGCATTTATTTGGTATCTTTAGAGTACAAATGTTCATAAGTAGCTGATTTGGCTGCTTTTAAGAAATCCTTATCAAAGTCTTCCTCATAGCAATGGCACTTTTTGCAATTAAAATGTCTTCCAAAGTTTCATTAGACAAAAAACTATGAAATAGTGTTCTATTTTTCTTAACACTGCTAAACAAACGTTCACAAGCAGCATTACTGTGTGGTATAGTCAATATGCTTAGCATAACATTCGATCATATTTAAATTTCCCACTAGCAGCTGTTAATTTTCTCAATCTCAATTTTTAGCCCATTTTTTGTCCATTCTTTCTTCTGATTGAACTTTCTCGGGCAAATTATCAATTTGCAAAATTGAGATTGAAGCTCATCCCTGATTTCATCTACTGGTTTGCAAACATCATTTCCACATACTTCATGTGAGTACATATTTGGAAATAAATTTTAAAAATAAACTATATCTGAAAATGATTTGGCCTCACCATGGCACAAGTGGTTCTGCCACTGAAAATGGTAGATGGCTGAAGTGTGAAGGTTCCGGGTTCGGGTCCCCTCGCGCGGCTGTCGATCCAGAGTTTTGGTAGGTTTTCTCCAGATGTAACGTGAGTACGCGTTAGAACCCCTTAGAAAGTCCTTCTGCCAAGGCACCCCCCCTGGCTGATCACCCTAGTGTAGCATTGCCATAATCACACACAACAACAACAACTGAAAATTATTTGTCTGCAAGATTATTTATGTTTGATACACAATTTTGATGTCGGTCCTATACACGGAGCAAAAAGCAAAATTGCATCCCCTTCGCGATTTGACGATACAAGGATATTCCTTTGTAAAAGAATCAAGGAAAACTTTATTATATTGTTTATGTTTAATTTTCGACATTTCAAATTAATATTTCACAACTTAAAACTACACTGGACAATTTCATCAACACGTGTTTGTGATTGAAAGTTGTTCTTGCACTTGCGCTTACGGGTGGGAGCCAAGCGATATTGGGAGGGAGATATTTCTAAACAAATGCGCATCCACCTCCGTGCATGCGCAGCAACAAACTCCCATCCCACTTCTCCTAACACGTCACAAGCCAAGCCACGGGTGGGAGGGAGAAAAAAAATCTGTGAGCCAATCATAGCTTTCGCAGCATCGGATATCGGAGGGAATTCCTATTTTCCCCCTCGGGTTAACAGTAACACAGCGTATCAGTGGAAGAAGCATAAAAGGCAGAAAAGGTAGGGGAGGGGGGAGTTAGCGTAAATATGGGAAATAAAACGATCTAGTGTTTTTACGTTCGACGTAACGTCAATTGGTAATTTAAATTTTAAATACTCCACAAAACCACTAAATTTTGAAACATAGTAAATAAAATCACATTAGCCTAAACTTTGCCAAAAAATCGTACAATTTTGCCTTGCGGCCGTATAACCGTACAACTAAGCTAAAATCCGTACATTGTACGGCCAAACCGTACAAGTTGGCAGGTATGAAATAGGGATGGATGCAAGACCTCGCAAAAAAGCTTCAAATCTCTGTCTCGCCTCACATCCATCCCTAAATTAAATGCTTTAAATTGAAATTTATTTTATATCACTATTTAATTGTAACAAAGATGACTGGTATGTTTCCTTAGAAAAGAAAAATACTAATTATTCTTGTATTAGTGTAGCATGTTTATAACAAATCAATGCAAAAAATTAGCATTAATACTGGACAACATGCATTTATCATAGCTACCAACCTATCTTGCCTTAAAACAGCAAGGCCTGGGTAAAAAAACAAAAAGATTTCCTGAAGAACAGGGAGATTTTTCAAGTGAAGTTTTTAGACTATACAGGCCAAAAGAATCTGAAGTTTTCCTAATTTGCTGGTTAAAAGGCTTGTTTTGGCCATTGCAGCTGACAAATTTTGCAAATGAATTTTTTCTTTTTCCATCCACAAAAACAACTCCAAGGATTTCAGAAGATTTAATTTCCACACATTTATATAACCACACATAGGAAACAACTTTCAAAATCATGGACCTGCATGATCGGCAGCGCTTACCGTTAAATTGTTCTTTTTTAAAAATTCTGTAAATAAGCACTTGGTACTTGACTCATGTCAAAAATAGTTGAAAAGTAATTTTAAATTTTACTATCAACTAGCTTTTTTAGTATTTTATACTTTTCTTGGTGCTTTACAAATCAGCAGATGTGTGTAAAGGCTGCTTCATGCTACTAGCCTGGCATACACATATAGGTTACTGCCGAATGAGCATATGAAAGAGTGACTAGGCAAAGTGGAAGAAAAACCTCTTTCCCTAAACTCCCTACCTAGGGACAAGATAAGGACAGCTGTGACAGTTGAGAAAGGCTGTGTTCAAAATGCGAAATTAATTGAAATTATCACACTTCTTATTTTAAAAATATCCTAATTGTCATTTTTTAAATTTTAGCAGTATGTAGAGAAAATGGCAGGAAAGTTAAAAAAAGGGAAGATTTCATCTTCTTGCAGGAAGGCAGAAGAAAAGTTCAAAAACAGGAAGAGTTGGCAACTATGATTTATAAACCATATTAAAATTTATTCTTTCAGTATTGCTTCTTTAATTTGCAATTTAACATGACTGGTATGTTTCGTTATAAAAGAAAAATAGTAATTATTCTTGTATTAGTGAAGCATGTTTATAACAAATTAATGCAAAAAATTAGCATTAATACTGGACAACATGCATTTATGAACCAAATTAATATTTCTTTTTTCACTATTACGTTTTCTTTAATTTGTAATTGTAACAAAGATGACTGGTATGTTTCCTTAGAAAAGAAAAATACTAATTATTTTTGCATTAGTGTAGCATGTTTATAACAAATTAATGCAAAGAGAAATTAGCACTAATACTGGACAACATGCATATATGAACCAAATTAAAATTTCTTTACTGTTATTTAATGAAAAAAAATTATTTACTCCTTCTTAAAAAGTATAGATTTACCTGTTCCTCTACAGAATGATTACATTGTTCAGATGGATCAATTATGAAAACTACACAAGCTCTTAAATGAGCCAAAGCAGTAATAGCTTGCATTTCAATAGTATTTCTATCTTCAAGAGGATGATCTAAAATTCCTGGGGTGTCAATTACCTGCAAAATGAATGTCAAAGTAAATACTGAATCTGGAGAGAAATTTTGACAAGGCATTATTAGCGAAAAATGATCACACAATTTAACAAAAAAGCAGGGTTGGCATGATTTAAACTGACTGGTTCAAACCAAATGGTTTTTTTCCTCAAAAAAAAAAAAAACACTATTGGTTTTTTTTTTAAAGAATAATTTAAAATTACGAATACTACAGATAGAATATGTTCTGATGTATTTTTAAATTATCCTCATAAGTATCAGCAATAAGTTTTTATATCACTCTAGATACCTTACTGTTTTATAATTATTAAAAATTATTAATTAAACTTAAATTATGGGCTGCATTTTTAACTTATTTTTAAAATAGAGGTTTCGTGTTTTAACAACTTATTTCTAAACCTTAAAAATATTATTTTGAACAACTTATCACCATTATTACTGATGATTCTAAGAGCAATATTCCATGTAAAATGCAGTAAACAATTACAATTGTATTTTATTATACTAGCTTCCAAGGTGGCCAGCTTAGCCACCCTATACCTTACCACATATACTCAGTAAGTTTTGTCCAAATTATTGGAGTCCTTTCAACAAAAATCATATTCGTGGTTTTAACAGTATTTGTCATGAAATTTATTTAGCTTATGATTGCTACAAATTTTGGGGGAATCATGACAAAAGCTGATGGTGGCCATGGGACATGTGAATAGATCCGAAAGATTTTCGGGTCCTCATCATGGCACAGTGGTAATGTCACTGAAAATGGTAGAATCGTGCGGATGTCGGTCTAATGGTCTAGAGTTTTGGTAGGTTTTCTCCAGATGTAACGTGGATACGTGTTACAACCCCTTAGAAAGTCCTCCTACCAAGACACCCCCTATCCTTGGCAGATCACCCAGAGTACCGTTGCCATTAATCAAACCAAACAGAAACATTTCGCTTTTTCGTGTATGGAAACAGGAAATGGCTAAAATATGCTTCAACCCACTGCAAAGTGGTTTTTTTTTTAAATGTGCAATAAATGCGGAGTAAAAAAATCCGAAAGATTTTGCTTTTTTGCATATACATTGTTATTTTGTAATCTATCTACTGTGTGACGCACGTAACCAGTAACGAATATGCTTGCTTCACCTGATGTCATTGAACCGTTAATCTGGATTTTTGCACGTATTGTTATTACACTAATGTTTACATCTAGTTCTTGCCACTCAGCATGAAAATATCGTCAATTTTGGTACCTCACACATTAGCATATTATATAAGTAGATACTAAATATAAAAAATAGTATCTCTAAATAAAATATTAAATTTGAGTGATTTCAATGTCCACATAAGTATATACTTAGTTTTAATCATTTTCAGAAGAAATATTAATTTTTATTTGAACATTTTACAAATAATTTTATTTATAAATATGTAGCATGTAATTATAAAAGGATTTTTTAAAAACCCAAAAAAACCTGGATTAAACCAAATACACCCGTTTTCGTTGTTTTTTTTTAACTGGTTTTTTTTCCCAACCCTGACAAAAAGGTTTAGTCAATCAGGATTGGACTGGACTGCTAAAAGCGCAAGGGGCAATTCGACTAGACCAGCCCTCAAGTTACCCCTAAATAATGAAAGCTCAGAGAATGCCACCCCATTCTGATTTTCGAAGACACCGGTCTTTCGGGCATTCGCTGGATCACCCCTTGCATCTGTCCAGCCCTGTGCTCAATTAATTTGAAATTATTTGTAAAATGTTCAAATAAAAATTAATATTTCACATCATTATATTTATACATCATTAACATTTTAAGTAATTTAATACTTTTGAAACTGTTGATAAAAAAAAACAGATTTCTGACTTTCAGGGTAATGTAGAAGAAAGTGATAGCTGAGAGTTGCATAAGATGGTCGCTCACTTACACAAATTTAAAATTTTATATGCATTATTTTACCTATATTCAAAACTAAGTTTAGAGTACTAAAAACATATTTCAACATAACCTATAAGATACATTAAAAAAAAAAAAAATCTGCAAAATACTTTAGCTGTAGTTTACTTATCACTATGCTTATTTTAAAAATTTACAGATCGGATATTTACAAATGAAGTGATTTTAGTTTGTCTTTGTAGTTAACAAAAGTCTTTTTTTAAGCCTGATAAAGCTTTTAAAAGCTGTTTTGGGAATAATCATTTTGATAGACATACAGCCATCCTCCTGCCATGGATTTTATCATTAATGACAAAGGAATTTCAATAAGAAATGTCTTACACTATTGATTATACACTTTAACAGAAGTGAAATGATAAAGGTAAGAAAACATGGATGATTTAGTACTTTAAAGAACTCTTGAATGAGAAATGTAAAATCACCAGAACTAAAGCACATATGGACAACCGTCCAGCCCACCATAGCTTTTGATCCGGCCTGCGGAACATATCAAAACCCAATATAAAACCCATATTAACCATTCAAAATACCAATTATAAGCCTGTTACTTTGTTAACATCCCGAAGTTTGGCCCACAACATTTCAGAGGTTGCCCATACCTGTTTTAAAGTGTCGTGTAACTGAGAAAAGATTCATAACTGAAAGAAGTTTAGCATTGTTCCTTATAAACCGTGGATGGGACCATATGAATTTGGGATGTAACCAAGAGAGTCAAGTAAGTGAGAGGCCACTATATATGCATCCAACCAATAATAGAATAACTTGATAGCCTTAAAAATAAGGCAATCAAGTAAACTTTCAACACTTTATCTTACATGATATATAAAAATCCAAATAGTAAATAAATTATACCCACACCAACTGAAATTATTTTAATATCTAAGAAAGAGGAAACTTACCTGCCATCGTAAATATTTATAATCTGTATGGCCCACAAAGAGTGATTTAGTTGTAAATGCATAAGGCTGTACATCAACATCAGCACGGGTTATCTAAAATTGATAAATTTTTAATAACTACATATTAAAAAACTACTAACACTGAAGTATACAGAAATTTAATAATGAAGAACTCATACAGTGAAATGCTAATGTACGAATGAATTTTCAAATGCATTTCAGTTTAAAACTGAAGGCAAAAATAATTCATCTCTTAATTTAACACACGTACGAAGCACAATAACTACAAAGTTAATGTGTCAGATAATGTGTATTATCTATGGCATTTCTCAAGACTTTTACATTCATTCAAAATGATATACTGGACTTAAGCTGTCAACCTATCTCATACCTGCCAACCTGGGAAAATTAACATCAGTAAAATCTTGTGCTCATTTCAGTAAATTCCCATCTCACATCAGTAAAACTAAGTTCATTTTTTGTTAATAACTAGTGCTCTTGTTACCACTTGTTAAACTAAGTTTATTTATTGTGAAAATGCTCTTTAATTTAATTTTTAATATCATTTTCATTTACAACTGAACCTGCTCTACTTAATGAAGTTTTTTTTTCCTTCCTGACTGATTTCCGGTGGGGGGGGGGGGGGGTTAAAAATTTTAATTTAAAATAGGAATAACTTTTTATTCTTACGGAATTGGAGCTTTAAATGAAAGAGTACTAAAGGAAAAATATTTACTCTCAAGAGGGATGGAAAAAGATCCTGCCCTATTCAATGCTGCTTTTTTTTTTCCTTTATTAGTTTCTTCGAGAGATGAGGGGGAGGGGAGGTAAAAAATTACATTTAAAATCAAAATAGGAATCAATTTTTATTCTTACGGTATTGGACATTTAAATAAACGAGTGTTGAAGGGAAAGTATATATTCTCTGGACGGATAGAAAAAGATTGCACTGAAAAAAATTGAGAACTTCGAAAATCGCCAAACAATCCGTAAAATGACTCGTCATATCCGTACATCAGTAAATTAACACTAAAATCCGTATATTTTACGGATAATCCGTAAAAGTTGGCAGGTATGCTATCTCCACTTCAAACAGGAAGATTAGGGTAAAAAAACAAGAAAAAAAAGAATCCTGGGTAAAACAGGAAGATTTTCCCAGTCAAGTTTAAACCATACTAAAAAAAATGCTAAACTTGACCATTTTTGTGAATAGCTGATACAAGCAGTATCTGCTTGTTTTGGACGATGTAAGGATTTGCAGCTTCAATGCCAAATTTTGCAAATCAAATTTTTCTTTTTTTATCCACACAGATTCCAGAAGATTTAATTCTCGCACATTTACATATTTTTTCATTACTCTGAATTAGGAAACATCTTTCAAAATCATGGACCAGCAAGATTGCCAGCACTGACTGGTAAAATAAGCACTCGGTATTTAACTCATGTGTCACATACAGTCGAAAAGTAATTTTAAATTTAGTACTGACTTCCTTTTTTAGTACTTAGAGGCTTTTTTTTATGCTTCAGGAAATGTGTATGGGAAGTACAGCTCTTTTGCTCAAAAGCCCCAACCCAGGGACAAGATAAGGAGGACTGTGACAGTTCAGAAAGGCTGTGTTCAAAATGTGAGAATGATTGAAATCTTCACACTTCTTACTTTAAAAATATCCTATCTGGTTTTTTTTTTGTTTGTTTGTTTTGTTTTTTTAGCAGTATGTAAGGGAAAATGGCAGGAAACTAAAAAAAAGGGAAGATTTAATCTTCCTGCAGGAACACAGAAGAAAACATCAAAATCAGGAAGTCTTCCTGGAAAACAGGAAGAGTTGGCAGCTATGTAGGACTACATGCATTTATAAACCATTAGTGCAGCAAACTATGAATCTACTAAATCACTTGAGTTTTCAAACAGGTCTCTGGTGAGTTATCAAATATGCTAAGGTTTCTCTGAATGCATCTAACAAGTTGATAAAAATAAACTTTTTTTTCTTGTTAAAAAAAGAAAAACTTTTTTTTATTTTGACTCCCTTTTTACAAAAGAAAAAAAAAATATTATAATAAATTCAGTATTAATATTTTGTGAGAAATACTCATTTTGATCATCTCTGGAATATGATCTGAATTATCCCTGAATCCACACCACATTGGCAAGTTTTTGCACGATGTTTGCATATACATATTCTTCATAACTTAGAATGAGAAGACTTAGAATGTTATACTTAAAAGACTTTTGTAAAATTCTAGTTACACACCTCTCTTTATGACTGTAAATGCCTTTTTTACAGAATCATATAAGACTACCAGAATGCATTAAAAATGGACTGATCTCCCACATTTTATCGGCTATTGTCACCAATTTGGTTAAATTGTCGCTGCTGATCAATAAAATGCTTGAGACAGCCGTCGGTAATTTTTGTAGCCAGAGTTTTAAGGAAAGCTTCACTCAAATTTTGCAACACCCCCCCCCCCCTACCCAAAAAAGTCTGTGAGCTTGGTAGCATTTGGCAAAATTTTGAACTAATTTTAAGTTCACAGGCAGCCATTTCTTAAAACTGTATTTTAGAATTTATCTTTTATTTCAAAGAGGAAAAAGTTAATTACATTATAAGTTAATAAATCAAATATTATAGCAATTGTTAATTAAAAAACTGATTGTATCTCACTTTCGGATGAACTAACTGTGTATCAAAAATCATAAATTTAATATAATTACGAAAATGTGTGTGCAAATCAGATTTTTTAAGATGTAAGTTAAATTTTATAAAAATATTTTTAGAAAAGCACAACTTCATACGAACATATACAACATATAAGTACAGACATATTTTAAAATTGAAAGCAAATTTATAACATGAACATAAATTATCTGAATACTTTTAACTTTGCTAAACTTCAGACATTCGTTGCAACACATTCTAATTCAGCGTTGGATCTGCAATTCATCATTAGTTAAGCAAAATATTTTATTCTTTACAAGCTATGATATTGATATTTATCATTAAAATATATCATATTATTACACGACATTAAAACTGAAAGCAAATTTATAACACGAACATAAATTATCTGAATACTTTTAACTTTGCTAAACTTCAGACATTCGTTGCAACACATTCTAATTCAGCGTTGGATCTGCAATTCATCATTAGTTAAGCAAAATATTTTATTCTTTACAAGCTATGATATTGATATTTATCATTAGTTAAGCAAAATATTTTATTCTTTACAAGCTATGATATTGATATTTATCATTAAAATATTTCATATCATTACACAACATTCGTTTACTATATAACCATCTATCCATACAGTAAACTACATTCGCTGTCAATTGTAGCCATAATATTAGACAACAGTTAAATGAACTTTATAGTTAAAAAAAATTAGTTTAGTGAAAAATAAACTAAGCACCAGACATACATTTTTGCACATAGCTAAGTATGGAGAAATGTAAGTCAATATTGATTTTGAGTATCATCATTAGTTACACAAGCATTTCTTTTTACCAATATACATGTCTGCATTTTAATTGGTTTGCATATCACACATGAAATTAATGCCCTAGAAAATTCATTCATTTTCAAAATCACACACACACACACACACATTCCAGTATTACAAGTACAAACATGACTGATATATGAAAATAACTCCTCATACTTTTGGTACTCTATAAATGTTTTTACATGCATTTCATGAGCCATTCAACACATGCCCAAGCAAACAGTTGAACTCATTTCATGTAATCTGTAGTGTCCTGTATATGGTCATAACAGTAGCTTTAATCTGTTCCCTGAGCTCTTTTACTGTTTTTGGTAGAGGTAGTACATAAACATACACCCCCCCCCCTAACAAAAAGAAGTCAAAAGGTATTAAATTACATGTACTAGTGGACAACTATCACTTACATTTGTATGTTTAATACTTTTGTATGCTTAAGATTTAGAAAATTAATTCATCCAAATCTAATTAAAAATAATGAAATTACCTCAAAGTCTGTTAAACTCTATTCTGGCTCCAATATAGCACCATCATCAGTATTACTTCCTGTACTGAGAACAATGAAAGTATAAGAAGTTGTAATAAGTAGTGCAACTGAATATGCATGCAACTACAACAGATGATGGTCCTTTATTGAGGCTAAAATACATTTTATCAGATTTTTAGGTATTTTAGTTGTTTTTACTGAGGATTATAAAGTATATTTTTTAACAACTTTTAAACTAAATTAATCTCACTGTAACCATGCATATAAAAACTAATAATCAGTTAAATTTTTACTTAAAATAAAATATATTAAGTGAAACTTCAGATATACATTTCAACACATTTAAAATCAGCGTTGGATCTCTGCATATCATCATTAGTTACTTTTGCATTTCCCTTAAAAAGATATTTCTAAAGGATTTAAACAGGTTCATAACCTTTGTAATTTTTTTAAATTATTGATTTAATACTAAAAGTCATTTCAAAGTGAGAAAGGGAACTTTCAGCAAGATACAAATTTTCAGACCAATGAAATAATTTATATCTTCAATCACAAATTTGTAACTGTGATTCTGCATTGAATATTTTCTACAGACGCAACTGAAGAGTAAATTTCAATAGAATAAAACCTACCTTAAAGAATTGAAATTTTTTTAATGGCAAACATAACTTCAAGTTAATAAAAAATTCTTTCCAATGCATCAGATTCACACTAAAAATTTTGTTAAAATTGATTCTCCCCCCCCCCCTCATAAAAGATTTATTTAAGGCAGGTTTCAGTATACACATCTTCATCAAATCGTAATTCTAAAATAAAAATAAAAAAACTCTTTGGCTTAAAATTCAATAAAATATTTTTAATAGCAAATATTAATTTAAAATCAGTTTACCTTATTTATAAAGCTAGATTTCCCAACATTTGGAAATCCACATATTAATAAAGTCCTTGTGTTAGGATCAATAGATGGCAAACGTGACATGTGTTGTCTAACTTGTTCTAAATACTGAAGACTCTGGTTCTGTCGTTTCATGATTGTAGCCATTCTATTAAAAGCATTTTTACAGTTATTTTTTTTAAATAGAGATACAATTATTATCACAGATATCCTTAAAATATTATATATTGTTATCTTAAAATATTATCTATATCACAATAAAATATTAAATATTTTATAGTGAAGTATTTCTCATTGTTACACAACCACAGAAAACATTTCAAGAGGTAAATGTATTAAAAATGCAAGTGGTTCGAAAATTTGCATATACTGTAGATGCAATAATTGAGAACTTGGAAAATGTATAAACCAGACTTAGTGTATGAAGGCTCATTAAAATTGTTTTTGTGATTAAACTTTACACACTCCATTCAAGAGCAAAATACTGTTCTCAGTGGGTTTGCTATAAAAATTGGTAATAAATGTGTCTGACATAAGCTTTTTAAATTATTAAAATGAAAATCTATTAGAATCTGCCCTAAATTTGAGTGTTCACTGAACAGAACTTATTTCCACAATTGGATCCCACTTATTTACAACTACTTGAGTAATTTTAATAAAATTACCTTTAAAAAAAAACAATGCTTAAAAATTATGCATTTTTATTTTCATGAAAACTATTAGATGATTATAAATGGAAAACCTTTTTCACTGTAATTAAAGTTTTTACATAATAGACGTATATAAAGGAGGGGGGGAGACAAATGAGAAACCCCCCCCCCTTTAGCCGGACTAGCTACACCTGTATACATTGTATTTCATAGTTTGTAAGACAGCTGACTGAACACCTACTGAAAACAACAGGTGCTAATAAAACTTCTTAATTATTTTGCACAACATTTTAAATTACACTCAAGATATAAGTGTAATAAATTAACAACATTATGCATTAAATGGCTTCAGTAAAATAAAATGAAATGATAAATTACCTTCCCAGAGCTGCTTTCTTCAGCAATTTACATCTATAGAGAGAATCTCCATACTTGAGAAGCCTGACATATTCTTTAGCAACACTAACAAAAATAAAATAAAAATGATTCTCAAAAATTAAAGCTGTTTTCTAAGCCAGCAATTCCCAACCAGTGGAGCACCCCCAGCCCTTAGGAGGGCACGAGAAAAACAGGCAAAGCAAGTAATAATGCATGTTTTAAAAAAATCATCTTATTTATTCTTAGTTTTACTCCAAAATATTTCTATTTTCATTTAAATGTTTATTCAAGCTTTAACTAATAACATTCTGTACAAAAGGCAACTAAATACTCATTGTTTAAGAATAAATATATGCTGAAGAATATGGGGGGGGAGGGGGTGCCATCATAAGTTGGTCTTTGTTGGGGAGGCAAAATGTTAAAAGGTTGGGAATCGCTGTTCTAAACAAATATTTACAGAAATCTAAAAACATTTGACTAGTGACTTATCTGAACACAACAATCAAAATAAAAAAAATATTTTTCAGAGCTATTTTACTATACAAAATTGAAATATAACAGTGAAATTCACTGAGTTTGATGAAATGTCTGTAAAAGATCAATTTTTGATGTTGAAAAATACTCATAATTATATAATCAGATTGGTAACCAGGGAACTAAATTATGATGATTTACTGTCTCCACAATTTTATCCCTTTACTCTCATTAACATATAGAATATGAATGTTATTTATTTTGAGATTTATTGAATGTTATTTATATTGTTATTATTTACGAGTGTTGCAAAAATTATAAAAGGGTTATACCGATATTGAAAGTTTGGAAACACTGGCTTTGCAGACTTAGTATTAGCTTGCTTTAAAAATGGTAGGTCCTAAATTTATGTATTTAAAATACTGATAATACTTAATAGTTTTAATTTTTTGTGTGTTTTTATAGTTAAATTTATAAATCATTTATGTTCCTTGCATTAGTGTGCTTGGCAAAAAAAATAATAAAGTGTTACCAGCATTTCAAAACTGAATTTTTATTACAAATTAGCTGAAATTCAGTTGTTAAAAGTACACGTAAGTTAAAGGAAGTCATTTCCAATAACAAAGTTAAAGTGTAACTAATTTTAATTTAGCACAGTTGTACGGGCTACACAATTATGAAACTGCTAGCAGAAGAGCTGTGCAATTACAAAATTTAAAACAATTTTGCTAATTTTATCCATCTTGGTTCCCATACCCTTGTACAAAAAGTAGGGATGCAATGGATAGCAGGCAAGCATATTGCATCCGGCTAATATGACGGATATTCAGGGTGTCTACTGGAGTTCAGAAAAAAAAAAATCATGAGCAAAATGGAATTTTCATGACACAATATGACATGCCACCATTTTGTTGCTTTTGAAATGTAACTAATTTTAAACATTTTATAGTAATATTATAATTATATATATAATTATATATATAATTATAATATTAATTACCCTTAATAGTCACATTTTCATTTAATTGTTTTATAAAAATTAACATATTTAAAACTCATATCTATAGTACCAGATTAAGGTAATTCATTTTAATTCTAAATAACACAGTGAAAAACATTGCATCTTTCAAGTATTAAGTAAAAAAGAGAATAGAGAAAACTTGATTATAATGAACACAAAGTCACAGCAACTGATGACAAATTAAAAACTGCAAATTTTAAAAATTAAATTATTACTACTAAATTGCAATATACTTTAGTGCCTCAGAAACAGCCTCTAACTATCTACAAAAATTTTACTTCAGAAGTAAACATTATTTCATCACTGGCATATAAATTTAGGAATATTTTACACACAAGTCTAGTGCAGAGTTTCACAAACTTTTTCTCTAGTGGAGAACTTTGCGGGTCTTAGCAGAGCATCTTGTGCAAATTTGAGATTAGCAATAGCATGGTCAATATCCTTGATTAAGCCTTTGTGTTCTCAGAAACAGCCTCTAATTATATCATAGATAATTCAAAAGCGCAATTGTGATTCATCACTGAAACACCAATGTTAGAAAACATTGCAGTAACATAAAGAAAACATGTCTTTCCCTGATACAAAAAGGTTCTACAGTATTTATAAGCAATCAAATTTAAAATAGTTAAATATAGACCAGTGGCGTAGCCAGAAATTTTTCATGGGGGTGGGGGGCTTACGACTACCGCAATTCACATATGTATATGTGTGATAACGGAGTGAAAAATATACATATTGTATGGCAAAAAATTCCTCATGGGGGGTGGGGGTGGTTATGACCCCCTATCCCTCCCTTGGCTACGCCACTGGTCTTGACCAAGATGTTATGCAGTCTCAGAAACAGCCTCTAATTATTTTCATAGATAACTCAAGAATCAAGATGATTCATCATAGATACACAACATCTTTTTACAAAAGTAATATGAGAACACTTCAAAATTTGTAGCAGTCTGTATTTTTTTACATTTTGTATGGCAAAAAATTCCTCATGGTGGGGGGGGGGGGTTATGACCCCCTATCCCTCCCTTGGCTATGCCACTGGTCTTGACCAAGATGTTATGCAGTCTCAGAAACAGCCTCTAATTATTTTCATAGATAACTCAAGAGTCAAGATGATTCATCACAGATACACAACATCCTTTTACAAAAGTAATATGAGAACACTCCAAAATTTGTAGCAGTTGGTATTCCCTCCCCCCAACATAGAAATAATGGGTATGTAAGATATCCTTAAGTAAACCTAATAGATTTCAGTTTAACATTTTAAATAAAATATTAAATAAATTACATTGGGAAAATTATGTTTTTTATCAGTTAATGAAAAATTATCTTCAGGGTTTCTACAGATTTCACTTCCCTGACTTTTGCCCGACTTTCCCTGACATTTATCACGCTTTTCCCTGACTTTATCTAGCGTTCTTTCCCAAATTTTGCGATTCTATTTTTAACATTACATCCTTTAATTAATAATTTTATATATATTTTGCCCCTATTTTTACAAATAATAATAAAATATATACAAGAATCTTATTTGACATCACTGGATTCTAACAAAAACCATGTTTGATAATAATTTAAGATAAAACTAAGCATATTTCAACTGCACAAAATATGCTCATAAAGAACACATTTTAAAATCATTTATAAGGTTGAATGAGAAAATGAAAATAAAACAATTTCCATACTCAGGTTCAAACAGCAAATATTTTCTTGATTTTACTGCAAAATTCAATTTTTCTTGCATTTCCCTGACATTTCTTCAATTTCTGCTAATTTCCCTGACTTTTTTCCGAAATCCCTGACCAAAACTCATTTCCCTGACTTTCCAGGTCTGTAGAAACCCTGTATCTTAGTGTTTATAATTATCGTATTTACTCGCTTAATAGTTGCACTTTTTCTTTGCCAATTTTTCATGGTGAAAGTCTAGGTGCGACTATTATGCAGGTAAAATTTGCTACAAAGCTATTTTTTTTCTGCTTCAAAAAGGATAGCAGGTGATTATTATGTGAGTAAACACGGTAGTAACTTGTCAGCATTGAAAAAAATGCAGCAATATCTATGAAATACAAAAAATCTCATGAAATTTTGTTTTTTCCACAATGCTATGAGAAACACAAGCTGCATAAGTGTTATCTTGAGATGAAAACCAGCAGTAATATTTAACCTGTCTCAGAAACAGCCTCTAATTATCAGCATATTCTATAAGACACTTGGAGTTTCATCATTGACATGAAATACAAAAATTATATAGCATACATATGGGCACCCTCTGGCTGGCGGGCTAGATGTGGCCCATCCCATAGAGCATATCAAAACCAAATATAAAATCCATATAAACCATACAAAATCTCATAAATCCCAATCATATGGCCTGTGATTTCGCAAGCATCCTAAAGTTTGGCCTGCAACTTTCCAAAGGTTGCCCATACCTGGTTCAATGGGTTACTGTAACATATCAAAACCACATATAAAACCTGCATAAACCATTCAGAATTCCATATAAATCCTAATTATATGTCCTGCGACTAAAGATAAAAATTAATTTTACTTAATGTTTTAAAATTTATTAGTTTTTTTTAACATAGTAAATTGCAGTCATTTATAAATGGATTATAATAGAATACTTCCGTGCTCATTTCTCTTACTTCTATTCCTTTCTCCTATGTCTATTAAATTATAAATATTTTCAGTGCACTTCATCTAAACTTATTTTGTTTGTAAGAGATAGAATAATGCAATGACACTAAGATTTCCAGCAAAACATTTGAGATACCATCAAACTGGGGTCAGTTTGAAAGATACATTTTAACATTTAATTGGGCGACATTTTGCCAAAAACTGACAAGCTTAAAATATCAGCAAGATTTTGATCACAGCCGAAAAAAAGTGATTCATCACAGACTTTTAATGAATAGAAGGTATCCATAGACCTTAATGTATTTAACCTTTCTGCCATGACTCACTCTTCAGAATTTTTATCATACGTTTTTATTTCCTGTATTTTCAGCTGAAGAGCAAAGCCTTGTCTTTGGTTTGGTAGGTGGGAGTCACTGACCACACACGTCTCCAAACAAAATGCACATCTGAATGATGAACCCTGGTCAACTGACGTCTTTCTTCCCAGTCAATTATCTACTAACACACCTGACTTTTGCAAATGTGTCGCAAAAACTCTTTTGACAATGTCTCGCAAAAACTCATAAAATTAAATTTAGAGGTAGTCACATTCCACTTTTTTTTGTCAAAATCTGGATACCAAAATTTTTCACGATCACATTACTTCCTGGTACTCAGTACAAGGATGTAATAAGTTATATTTGCCCATTAAGTTCATAAGATCTATTCGATTGAATAAGCATTCTTCAATGCTGCATGGATAGAACTGCACATATTAAACACAAACGCACGTACTTTAAAAAAATATTCAGTTAAAATTTAAACTTGTAACCAAATGCATTATTTATTGGGTGCATTATGGTATTTTGATATAGGAATATTTCCACAGCATGTGCAAAATGTTTTTATACAGCCTTGGTAATATTCCACAACATGTAAATTGAATAATAAGCACTCTTTTTGTGCACATTTCAATACACAACGATAGCAATAATGCACATCACAAAGGCAAACCTACACGAAGGATATCTGCCTAGGGAAATGTATTGGGTAGAGAGCTTTAAAGGGCATATTCATTTTACATCTGAAGAAAAACCATCCCTAACTCCAGAAACTTAGATCAACAGCCACATAGCAATCCAGAACCCATTCACAACTTTAGCTGTCTACTGTATTCCCTGTCTTATCTACTCAGCCATGGTGAGGCACACAACAATAGTAAAGTACATATTACATGAATAAGCATAACAATCTTTACAAAGATTTTATTAAAATTCAAGCTTGTACCAAAGTGCACATGTTTGGTGCACTATGGTATTTTGCTGTAGGAATATTTCCACAGCAAGTGTATAAAATATTTTTTATACAGCCTTGGTGATATTCCATTAGAATTATGCACATTTGCCATATTTAAACTGGACAGTTATATTCTACTAAATTCGAGAATTTATGAGCAGTGCAAAACTGTTTGCAGTCTCTGCCACATTTACTCTAATTGCACAGGCAGGGTGTCCACCAATGCCAGGAGGCAAAAATAGTATCATTAGTAGCCTCACCGACATAAAAATCATAAATTTAGTAGCCATTTCCTTAATTTTAGTTGCCAAAATAGTAGCACTTTTGCATGATTTTGTAGTTAAGAAATAAACATACATCATATAACAGAGCATACAGTACATTTATTTTTATCGCACGATTAAAAAGGTAGATTAGAATGTTTATTTATTAGTTAAAGTTGTTAGAAGCCTTTTAAAATCCTTTAAAAGCATTAAAAACACAACACACCAAGTGTTTAACAGGGTTTCTACAGATTTCACAGCTTTTGCTTCCCTGACATCTATCATGCTCTTCCCTGACTTTATCTAGCGTGCTTTTCCAAATTTTGTGTTTCTATTTTTAACATTACATCCTTTAAATAATAATTTTTTATATATTCTGCCCCTATTTTTACAAATAATAATAGTAAAATTAATATATACAAGAATCTTATTTGACATCACTGGATTCTAACAAAAACCATGTTTGATAATAATTTAAGATAAAACTAAGCACATTTCAACTGCACGAAATATGCTCATAAAGAACACATTTTAAAATCACTTATAAGGTTGAATGAGAAAATGAAAATAAAACAATTTCTATACTTAGGTTCAAACAGCCAATATTTTCTTGATTTTACCACAAAATTCAATTTTTCTTGCATTTCCCTGACATTTCTTCCATTTCTGCTAATTTCCCTGACTTTTCCGGACCAAAACTCATTTCCCTGAATTTCCAGGTCTGTAGAAACCCTGTTATAGTCGTGTGCTTTCGGCTACTTCGCCCGCACCCAATTTCAGGACCAGCGAAGATCTCTTCCTTCTCTCCAGCATGCCATTCCAGTCTTCGTCGACTTGTGCGTGCGTCATGTCGTTGACGGCACCCTCTAGCGTTAAGATCTCTATTGCCTCACGTTTTAGACTGTAGCTACGGTTATTATAATTGGCTATTTTTTCACCGTTATTAAAATCTATTTCCAAATTTTCTTTTAAGGCTAACCAAGATTGGGCAGTACTATGTCTTACATTTAATGTCATTAATGTGTTCTTTGATTCAGTCTTATTTTTCGTTTTGTTACACCTATGTAATGGCCGGATAAGTTAGAATCTTTATAAACAACTGCTGGACTTTATAAAATTAATTTTGTTTATAAAGATTCTAACTCATTCATCCATTACATAGGTGTAACAAAACAAAAAATAAAAGACAGAATCAAAGAACACATTAATGACATTAAATAGACATAGTACTGCCCTATCTCAGTTAGCCTTAAAGGAAAATTTGGAAATAGATTTTAATAACATTGAAAAAATAACCAATTATAATAATCATAGCTACAGTCTAAAACGCAAGGCAATAGAGATCTTAACACAAGAGGGCACCGTCAACGACATGATGCACGCACAAATCGACGAAGACTGGAGCGGCATGCTGGAGAGAAGGAAGAGATCTCGACCAGTTCTGAGGATGGCTGCAAGCGAAGCAGCCGAAAGCACTGAAATATAAACACTTGGTGTGTTGTGTTTTTAATGTTTCTAACAGATTTTAACGATTTTTAACTAATAAATTGAGCATACTTGTGTATGTGAATCTTAACTCACATACACAAGTATGTGAGATTAGAATGTTAGATCAATGACCAATAGCAACTTTGAAAAGAAAAGAAGTTGACAAAACCCAAAATCTGATATTCAAATTAGTCGCCTGGAGAAAAGTGCAAGTAGTCAAAAACCTGAAAATAGCATGAAAATGACATTGTTTTTGGTTGCCTTTTTAGTCCCCAGTGGACACTCTGCACAGGGTTAACAATAACTTCTTAAATCCAAGAATCCTAAGATTAAAGATTAAATCTTCGAAACCTTGCTGAATTTTCAAGGGTTTTTAATTTTACTTTTTTTAAAGAAATGGTTAGGTATGTGTGATAGAGCAATCCTGATCATATCAAGCTTTTTAGAATTTTGACTGTTAAAAAATCAAATGCCAGAAAACTAAATATACTGTATAAAGGGTTACCTTATATTTATATGTAATTTTTTTAATTTACTGCATTGTCCAAATACTTCTTTTTTAAATGCTTAATGCAAGTGATTTTCAACACTTGATTTAGATGTACAGAGTATTATGGGTATCTCATGCATAGTATAAGCATTTGTTTTTTTTTTTTGTTTTTGTTGGTGTTATTTATGTGCTATTGTAATGATGTGAATTTTAGATTAGCTGTATAGCAAGATTGGTAAATTCACCAAAGTTAATTTAAGTATGGGCCAGTGTTTGCCCAGTTTACATTAGTTGTAGGTTGCTTAATTCACTGTAGTGTTTTTAGGTTAAATACTGACTGGTAGTTGAAGGTTTTTGAATTATTTTGTAGTTAGTTTGATTTTTTATCTGTTTTTGTTAGAATAATTTAAGTACAATTTTAATATATTAAAATTTTTCAGTTTGCTTTGTTGATCATACAAAATGGTTGGCGACTGTCACTGTGTTTACATGGGGCTCTTACAGTCTCTGTTGATTTTACCTAAAGATTTTCCTGGCATACTTACTTGTCAATCAAATGTCGAGCAGTATTTAACTGACCAAGAGCAATTTTATAATGATCTTTGTCATACAAAACATTCATCAAATCAGCAAAGAAGGGGTGTATATCCTATTTTGGAAAATCCAAAATAAAAATCAATATATTTGAACATACATTACTGAATTACACAAATATACAATTCATATTCATAGTAAACAATAGAAAAGTCTCTAACTTAATCTTTTTAGAATATATTTTGTTAAAAGAATGGGGGGGGGGGGGGGATCTTTCCTTAGAAAAAAAGATTAAACAAAATTATACACTTTCTCCAAAATTCACAAGGCACAGAAAATCAGAATTAAATTTGAGCAAAAAATAATATTTGTCACATACCAGATATGAGCAAAGATATCAGAGAACTTTGCATATGTACATCTGAATGTTATTCTATTGCACAGTTGTGCATGCTCAACTGTATGTACTGAAGAGCAGAATTTTCTGTGCTTGCAATTATACAGATAAACCAACAAAATACTCATGTTAAATACATTCTCTAAACAGAGGAAACGGCTAGCCTTTAGTATGCCTACCCAAATTTCTGGCCGAAAAACTTCACGAGTTTACATTTACGCCGCTAGGTCGAACTAAGAGATCTATCTATCTGCCAGTCAGCATGTGCTGATTACAGCACCGAAACTGTGGAGGTAGTCTCTTGGGTGCTGATCAGTCCTAAAGTTTATGTGCTTTGCTATGGCTTATTGTAAACTGGAGTTAGTTTTGTGATAAGAAAGTATGAGTGGATTTTAAAGGAGAACTTAGAGTAGGAGTTTTGATTTTTAAATTAGTGGAAAAATCAAGAGTTGCTAATGCTTCATGTGAGTTTACAAGGAATTATGTTTAAATATGTTTTAATGTCAATGATTTTGTGTGTAGAAACAAGATGGCAGCCATTTTGAAACAAGGAATTGCATCAAGAATTTTATTTGTGCAATGACTTTTTTTTTTGAGATAATAAGGGATATCAAGTGAGGGAATTTTTTTAATTATAAGCTTTACGAAGTTTTGCATTGACTAGGAATTGTTGACATTTTTTGTTCATGTTGTTATAAAAGGGTTTTTGTAATGTGAAGAAAGTAATTTTACAGTTGAACAAAAAATAAAAATAATAATTAAGAAGCCATATAATAAATCACATGCATTTACATTTACATGCAGGGAAATAATTTTGTAGTAATCGTGAATTAAAGTGTTAAATATGTTTTTTGTTGATATTTTTAAATTTTAAAACAAGATAGCCACTTAATTTCAGAAAAAAAATTCCCAGACTTTTCCAGACCATCATGTGATAAAAATCCACACTTTACTAGCTTTTAGTATCCCTGCTCACTTACTAACTTAGCCACTAAACAATAAGTTTAGTAGCTACTAAATCTATCTGAATAGTAGCCCTGGTCCAGTGTCTGGTGAGAATGAATTAGTGATTCTCTACTCGCGAAAATCTCTAAGCCATCGGAATACCGATCTGTGTGGCACATACTCCATTCCATACACATGTTTCATTCAACAGTAGATTTCACTAGCACTCACATTTTCCGCTGTTGAAAAATGCATGACCATGCGTTGACACCATTTGGAAGCATCCAAGATGCAAACTATGCGTTATAACATGCTGCCACGTGATCAAACACGCTTCTGGCAGGAGCAGACGATTCTGCATGTGCTCCCAGCACTCTGAACCCTCTATAGAGTGCACGTGCAGTTTTCCATCTCTTCAAAAATCAGAGTTACTACAGCAGTGCCACTTTCAACAGGCAACTCTTTATATGTTGGCAAGATATTTTGAATAAGCTCCGACACAAACCCTACAATGTTTTGCACCATCTTTAATGATACTTTATACAGACATCGATGCTGGCAAAGTTTAGATACTGTTTGTAACCCCTTCACAAAATTATAATCAATTTAAACTGCCCCTTCACAAAATTACACTTGTTTTAACCTGCCTCTTCACATGAATACTATCAGCTAAAATGGCCTCTTTACAAAAATACTATTGATTAAAAGGGCCCTTTTACTGCAATTTTGCACTAATTTAAATTTGTTGTCTATTTTTGAAAAAAAAAAGTGATTTTTAGAGAAATTAGTATGAGACTTAAAAGATATAGATACTGAATTTCACAAAAATAAACAGTTATCACAAAAAAGGGACCCTGGAAAAAATTTCTGGACCAACCCCTGTTAAAGTAACCTTGGTTTTGTTTAGTCAGAAGGCCAATTTGGCATTTTAACAATTTGAAATGTTATACAATGCAATAACATAGCATAACCTTTAGCGTAGTTCTGAGGAACTAAAATCACTAGACCAGTTCACCTATCGCATACCTGGAGAAATAAGACATTTCATTTTTTTGAAAAACTGGCATTAGAAACATTTAAATAAATATCTACAGGCTTCAATCAAGCAGCATTTACAGTTATTGAAAAGACAAATACACTATTAAAAGAATAATTCACAATAAATATTTAGAGTTAAATTAGCTGACTTACCTCAAGTTTTGGGAAATCTGTCAGGATCTGAGTCAGTTTGTCATGAAAATTTTGCTGCGTAAATTTAACTTTCCTCATATAAAATGACCTGATTCTAGTGATTTTGAAATGCTTATGAACAACAGTTGGTGTTTTCCTTTGCGTCTTTGAAAGAATGATGTCAGTAAAATCCTAAAAAAAATATATTTATTGACAACTATTGACAAGTTAAATAGATTAACATAAGTCATAAATTGAAAACATATTAGACACAATAAGAATGTAGTTAAATATCATTTACCTAGAATGATTTCTCAAAAATTTTTGGTACTTGTGGATTATAGTGGCTACCGACTTTTCTGAGTGATATTAGGATTAAGTCAAGATTATAGCGACGCTTTAATACTGTTTCAATACTACCACACTGTCCGACTATGACAAAAAGACTTCACTCTGCCTACATCACAAGATACAGGGTTCCCATGCATTTCTTCATATAAAAAATAAGGCCTCTTTAAAGCTATTTTTAAAAATTTCAAGGCTAAAAATCCAAGATATGTTCCGATGCCATTATCTCGTAAATTTAATAATACACTGCATTTCATGTCTTTTAAAGTGTTAACCCTTTCCTTCTGTCTCCCGTGATATTTCAGGAATAGAGAGTTTAAAATTTATGCACCAGAAAGATTACAGCATCTCAATTCTTATGGAATTTTTTTTATATCAAAATGTCTACAACCTTTAAATGAATGCACATATTGTACATACACTTATTCATCATACAATTTCCTTGAATAAAAAATAGGTACATTCAGGACCATTTTCATAAAAATAATATGTTCTTTAACCCTTTGAGGCGCAACACTTTCCCAATGCTGAAAAAAGGGCAGCTGTTGCCATCGCTCGACTTAACTACCAGCACGATGGCGGATGATCGAAACGTTCATCGCGTGCCACAGATCTAGAGACACTTTTTTGATAACAGCTGGCTGTGCGGCACAGCTAGCTGTCGCCAAAAAAGCAGGGTTGGACGGTATTTACCGGTTTTTACAGTCTTTGGAAAAACATGTTTTTACCAGGGTTTTTACAACCTTTGAGAAAAACTTATTAGTTTGACTATTTTTTGTCACTTTTTTGAAGATTTATCTCTGCACCAATGGCTGAGAGGTTCTGCTCTCGAAACTGGATGGTGGGAGGTGCGAGGTTCATACCCCGGTCGTGCCTGTTGATCTAGCTGTTCGGAGTTTTCTGTGGATTTTTTTTTTTTTCAAAAACCGCGCATAAATACTGACTAGGATCCATTAGAGATACGAAGATATTCTCCTATAAGACTAGGACTTTAGTGCAGTCAATCGGCCTTAATCCAGAAGCAAACAATGATGATTTATCTGCTCTTTTTTCATTTTCTCAGGGATAAAAGTTCAGGACATTTAATACCACTATTTCCATTTCCATATAACAATATTCACCTAATTCAGTGTCTGATTTGGTAAGTAAAAGAATGCTATACGAAAATAGTTTATTTTAAGGAATATAATAAACACAGAAAACTTTTATCCATGTTTTCATCTTACAAGAATTCAAAGTTATAGATGCTAATGTACATTTATCATTATTAAACTTATTAAAACTATTATTATGAGAAGGAACATAACAATATTTATTACAATTATGTAATGCAGGCTAGTTGAATAATTTTTACTTAAATGAAAATTGTAAATATACTTTTATTACATAATGTAGTTTGTATCCTTAGTATGTCCTGATGATGATATATCCACATCAATCACATGAAAATGCAGTTATATAAATACCAATAATATGCAGTTTATGACTCGGGGAGTTTATTGTATCATTAGGTTTTTACCCCTTTTTCCCAGGTTTTTACCGGTAAAAACCTAGTTTTTACCATGCCCTGGTAAAAACCAGTTTTTACCGGTAAAAAGCCAACCCTGCAAAAAAGGGTCTCTAGATCTGTGGCACGTGATAAACGCTTCGATCGTCCGCCATCTTGCTGGTCGTTAAGTCGAGCGATGGCACCGGCTGCCCTTTTTTTAGCATTGGGCAATCTATCCAGCTGTTCTCGCATTCTTCCGTTTTTCAGCAGATGTCAGTGCTGTTAAAAATAATTGTGACCATATTTTTTAATGGGATATGAGGTGCAAAAAAGTAAAGGATTCTCGTGGAGCTATGTCAATCACTACTATTTTGATAGAAATCCAATCTATTCTTTGTGACTGGCAACAGTCAAAACGTCAGAGTTTGGTGTTCCCAGAGGAGCGAGAACACTGTGCGTTAAAGGGTTAAAGTGTATTTGAGTTTAAAATAATATTAGGTTTTACTCAGTTATGTATTTATCTCACATCACTCCTTTTCCCTCCCTCCCCAACTATGGCGAAAGGTAAACGAATCATGGAATGAGGAAGCACAGAACAGAGAAAAATATCCCCTGCCCCTTTTTTGTTACCAAAATTATGAGTAGTAATGGGGAGAGCTAAAAGCTGCCAAAGGGTCCAGCGAATGCATAGGAGTGTCCAATTTATGTGCATTCTGAGGTGTGTTTTTCTTTCTTTTAATATGGCCTTTTTAAGGGGCTTGGGAAGGGAACCCTAAGCTGCACTCTCCCCTAATATATTACCTGATACTTGACTTTTTCCGACTAAGCTAGTTAAAAAGAACTTTGAAAAGAAAAATCAGTGAACAAATGTCACTAGTAGAATCGCTTTTCTGAATTCCATGCTTTCCTCTCTATAAACTTTTAGACCTTACCTCGAATTTTCAGCGGCAATTAAGTAACTTTAGAATTCAGATATTTGAACCAATTAACTTATTAAAAATCATATTTTCAATAAAAATGAGACAACATGAGTTTTCATTAAGGATCTCCAATACGAAGAATCAAAGTGGTTTTTTTTTTTTTTTCCTACTTCTCGAAAATTGCACAACAAAATCTGAAAAACTCATTTAGCAAGTAACCTCAAATACAGGGAAAGTTTGCAACACTGTAATCGGACATAGCTTTTGTAAATTCTATTTTATCTACTCTGGGATTATATAGAGCAATCAATAAACTAAAAGATAAACTGTCTTTCTTAAGTGGTGATCAATCATTTTCTTTAAAAGTCGAGAAATAACAATAACAAAAAGAGGTAATTTTATTTCCGAGATCGATCATTTAGCACATTTACTACATGCAAAAAATAACAGAGAAAGTACTCTAGCAGTACAATGAAGATTAATCATTTCATACAAAAGGTTCATAAAAAGTATATTTTACCTTCGCTGAAGGAACAACGACTATATTTTTAAAATTATAGTGAGACATTTTGTTATTTATTTTAATACAAAATAATAATACAATTTCTTGATTAAGATTCCATTACATGCACACACGTGCTCTGCAACACCAAGCTTTTTCCGGAAAGGGATTAGTAGAGTTGAGTTGTACTATGTGTACTGACTGAATGAGTATAATCGACCCTTCCGAAATGAAACATGAGGATGTCAAACGAGTCAATAATGGTCGTTTGGCTGAAAAATCACTCAAAATACTGGTGTTAAACAATAAAGTAATTAAAAAACTTTGTAAAAAACACACATCCTCTTACCTATTACTTCTTATGTGTGTTTTTACAAAGTTTTTTAATTACTTTAATGGTCGTTTGGGTTCTTTGGAAGGCGTGTGGGCTTTTTGAGGCAGGTGGATGCGGTATTTCCGTCTGCTTCTGCCTGCCATAGATTCCGTTGCTTTATTTTAGAAGTGCTTTAGAGGGGGTATGCCGATAGTAAATGACTGTTTTTTTTTTTTTTTAATTAAGCTCTGAGAGCTTTTCCTTTTTTTCAGGTGTGGTTTGCTGTTTGAATTTGTATTATTATTACTTATTGCTAATAATAAAAGTAAATTAAAATATATGTTCAATCAAAACATTATTAATAACACGCTTCTTTTTGGAAAAATTAATGTGAAATTTCTAGAGTAATAAAGTTCTCTCTCTCTCTCTCTCTCTCTCTCTCTTTTTTTTTTTTTTTTTTTTTTTTTTTTTTTTTTACTGTTTTAATCAAATAAATTAAACTAAAAGTTATTTTTACATTTCAAAATGTACCTAATGCATCCTTTAAATACTGAAAGCATTGAAATGTAACTATTGTGGCACCACTGAGTTATAATAACTAATTCAATTAATGAATATTCTGTGTACGATCATTCTAACAAGGGGAAGCTCAGACGTTGGGGTCACCGTTTTTGATGAAATTATGGTGGGTTATAGGGGACCCATAATAAAGTAAAATGCCAAAATATTAGCCGCCAACTCTCGTTTATTTTCGAGAAAATTCCATTTAAACATTTGACAAATTGTTAAATATTAATTATTTGGCAATTCGTTTGTGTTATCTGTGGCGCCGTGGTTCCGTACGGAGACGGAGATCCGGATCGAATCCAGCTCGGTGCTCTGGATTTTTTTCTCGCTAAAAAGTTCAAAATTATTATATACTAGCCGCCTCCGGCGACCAGTTGTTTCGCCATCTTAATAAGTCTTCTTCGGAGAGAATCCTGTTCCTCACCGGCTTCCTTGGCCTGCTAATATAAAAAAACGCCCCATTTTATCCACTTAGTTTTTGAGTTTCGAAGCCGGCCCCCAGATGCGATGCTTACTGTGTCGGCCCGCCCCTGGTTACAAAAATAAGATGGTCAAATGATAAAAACCTACAAAAAGGAACAAATTATTTTCGTCCTATACTAATTCTGAAGAGCTTCTGGATATATTGGCCTTTATCAGAAAACAGAAAGGAAAAAAAGAAAAGTAAGAAAATCTGAAACACTTTCAGATTTTAAATACGCACTAAAGTGCTATATATTAAAAGCGTATTATAATCCATGGGTCTTCCCTATTTTCGTTCTTTATTTCATTTAGGAGCAGACGATAAAATTACGATAAATTGCGCCAAGCGTTAGAATCATCTCAAAATCGCACATCAACCATTTTATTTTTCGCCAAATTAAAAAGTTGCACATTTTAGTCTCGGAAAATTTCCGAATCCTTTTTCTCTTTTGAGTATAAAACATTCATTCCTGCTCTGATTTCACATGCACACGATATTTTAGTTAAAAAAAACTTTACAAATAATCTAAACAAAAAAATCGTTATTCTTTTATTTTTACTTCAAGAATCTCAATCATTTAATAAACTTGCCAAATATGGCAACCTAGATATGCTATATTCTCTCTTTTCCCACTGCGCGGTTACAATTGCGAAATGGCGGAGCAAAAATTAGCCTTTTGCGACATGTTTTTTATCGATATCTCCTAAAATAATTCGAATTTCGAAAAAATCGCTTCGGGGTATGTCGAGACCCGTCCTGGATAATTTCTATGCAAAATTTGGAAGGTCTACAATCACCCGTTTCGAAGCTACGCAAGGTGCAGACAAACTAACTAACGGACATTCTACAGTTTGTTATATATATATATATATATATATATATATAGAGAGAGAGAGAGAGAGAGAGAGAGAGAGAGATTGAGAATTATTTTGTAAAACTGGAGATATAAAGTTGTTTTTTGTGTATATAGTTTACAATTTACCAATACTTTTAGGACGCGAGGAATGATAAGGATTCGCTTCTTTCTTCGTTTTGAATGATGCATTTAAGTTTTTCACTCAGCTAAAACGTGTTACACACATGTAATTAAAATGAGAGATCCAATATTCGATTTAAACGATAAGTGAAATTTTTTATATGATTCAAAAATTTATGATTTGATGTAGAATGTAAAATGCATTTAATTTTAAATTTATCAAACTTCGCTAGAAGTAGATAGCGAAATTAATAATAATAATAATAATCCAGAAATTCATAACAAAATACTTGTATGACGATGAAAGTAATTCACCTTGCCTCTAAAAGTAATTCCACCTAAATCTACATCGCTTTGTCAACCCTGTGATGTGTAATTTCACTGACCCCACGCCAAAAACAACCGCAAAAAATAAATTAATTAAAAGCTACACAATTCTCCATATTGATATGCTAAATGAACGGGTAATAGGAACCTGAGAAAATGCAATAAAAATTTATTTTCTCAGTCAAGTCATTTATTTTCTGCTATCACCATCATTAAGAAAACGCACTAATAACAAGTTCGTTTTTATTTCATAGTATCAGTTTACAACTCGATATCTGGACGAACACGAATAGCTCGGGGATTGAGTGGGAATCGAACCTACGAATGTATGCTCGGAGGGCAAGTTCTGAAATGTTCCTCTTGCCGCTTTTGCCGTGTGCTATTCGTTTGGTGAGTTAAGCAAAAGTCAAAGAAAAATCAAGTCACATTTTTTACAAACTCAAGATACAAAATTATGTTATTTGTGCACTTTTGGCTATGTTATCAGCCCAATATTAAATTTTTTTGGAAATAAAAAAACATAACTGATTTTTAAAAAATTGGGAACAGTTGAGAACAAAAACAGAAATATAAGGACAAATGTCCCAGACAGCACACTTGCCCAATTTATGTCCATATCTGGACAAACTTGTCCAAAACATGTCTATGATAAGATATCTCCTGGACATCATTTCAGCGACATCTTTGGGAAAGTCCATAATATGTCTAGAATAAGACATGATTGGGGCATGTAACACCCCAATTAAGTCTTATTACGACAAAAACGGGAAAATCTATATTATGTCTGTTATATGACATAAATTGGACATCTAAACACCCCAATCAGGTCTATTTTATGACATAAATGGGAAAATCTATCGGCGACAAACTCTGATTGGCTCAATTTGTTTGATCATGCGTAGTAACATTTTTGTATGCACGTTGTTTTTAATAATCTGTGGTGGTTGTGGTAGATAGTACCCATATATTTGAAGTTTCCTTGTCAGCTAATTATAACATTTTTATGCGCACTTCTTGCATATTGCTTGCCTATATCACTGTTCTTTACAATACGGGGTAATGTACAACTTTTTGACTTAATGTGTATTTTAATAAAAAAATTAAGTCCACTCGCCAGGAATGGCGAAATGTTGAATAAGAAGTTAATGATGAATTATTCCTTATTGAAGCTGAATGTAATGTGAATGATATTGAATTAAAGCCTATTAATGCGCACGATTATAATTATTTTCATAATGAATTTGAAAATAGGATCGATGAAAATATTTTTGAAGATTCAAATATGTGTGATCCTACAAGCAGTTCTTGTAATAGCTTCATTTCAGAAATTACTGATGAAACAGATACTTCTATTCCTTTATGGTAGTAACTTATCCATAGCATAAAAATAAACTGTGGATATGAGATAAATATCCACAGAATGTCTTTTTATGGACAAATTATGGATGTCCATAACATGCCCATATAGATAAGTTTTGGATGTCCATAACATGTCCATATGGATGTCTATATTTTGTCCAGAGGATATTATTATGGACGCCGTATTGTGCCATATGGACAAGTTTGGGGGGTATTATGGACAAGATATAGACAAATTTGGGAATGTCAGTTATGTCCCGAACTTGTCCATGATATCATATGGACATGTTCTGGACAAGTTTGTGCTGTCTGGGGTTGTCCTCAATAAATTTTTTAGGATTTGCGAACAATCTAGAAAACATCCTGAAATTGGGGACTGTTCTCAAAACTTCAGGACGTTTGGTCCCCTAACGTTAAGGAAGGAAGAAATTTTTAATTATTACATTGTTTTTTAATTAGATTAGTGTTAATTATTTCATTAATTATAAAATGTCCCCAATTTTGTTTCAGAATCGGTCCTTAATTGTTACCTACCGTTGAAGGGCATTCAAATACAAAGGCTTTGATTATCTCAAGGTCAAGTGGGGCATGTGCCACCGACTTACGAGCCACCTACTTTTTGAAAATTTGCGAATTTAGTTTGTTAAATTCCGTTTCATATTACTTTAATTTGTTTTTACATCAATACACTAATTTTCTGAAAAATAGTTCTGAGAATGCCTGAAATATTGCACAGTTTGTAAAAGTTTCAAAACAGATATTCTTAATAGAACGTTTAAATGATGTTTAAATTTGATGCCAAAAATTATTAAATGAATTATGAGCTAATTTTTAAATAACAAGGAAATAAATTGCATTTCTTTTTATCTGATTTTTTCAAGATTTAGTAGTGTGTAATATTTAAAAATTCTATAAAATTTTACATGAGGATCGATTAATTATTCAAAAAAGAATCTTATTATTGTTCTTTAAAAATAAATATTATGTACTATACAAGGAGGTTTAAGTGCTAGGAAAGTGAAGCCTGCCACGCCCCCTCACTATCCCAGAAGATTGAAGAACGCATAGAGATGCATTGAAAAGCGAGTTCCGGAAAGTGTTATAAAAAATAATTTAAAAATTACTAACCAATTTTTTTTATACATTTTACGTTTATGGAAGATTGTTTACACGTATTAACTTGTTTTTTATAGCATAATTTCAAATTTATTTCCGTGAAAATAAATTTGACGAAACAAACTTCACTTTTAAACATCAAGTGAAACAAAAAACAGTTATTCTTATGATTATACTGTACTTTGCAAAACTGGTTATATTTTTTCATGATAATTGTTTTATTATCATAAAAAAATGCTTTTTATATTTCTAGGAAGACATTTTTGTTGTTACATGGGTAAAAATAAGTTTTATTTTTATTTCACATCAGCCTAAATTATTAAATTGCTCACATTATATTACCAATAGTTTTAAGTCATATTACAGGTATTAGAAGTAAGAATGCAATTTCAAATATGTTAAATAAGATATATGAGGTATTTACAGACAGTGAGAGAACATTGCCTTCTATAGACATGAGGAAACAATTATGCACTTCAACCTTCTTTAGAGATGGACTCGAGACGTGCGAGACAAGAAACAGGGATGTGTCGTCTCGCAGGGACAAAGTTCGGCCACGTCTCGGAACCCCTTTGTCTCGTCTCTCGCCTCGCAGAGAAATTTTCTGTCTCGTCTCGCGCCTCGCAGAGATATTTTATGTCTCATCTCGCGTCTCGCAGAGATATTTTATGTCTCATGTCTTGTCTCACAAAATTATGAGCTGAGATTTTGCTACCATATTTTTAGTAACTTATTACTATTTTATAGGAAAATAATATTAATCAGTCCTGTCGAGAGGGGGGGGGGAAAGGGGGATTCCCCCCGGGCCTGTGTTTTCTGGGGGCCTGGGCTAAACTTTCAAAAAAAATTTCTTTATAGACAGAAATAGAATTCGCGAAAACCAACACCGACTGAAATAAGTAAAGACGAGACGAGGTCCTAAACGAAACTGGATTGCTGATGTCATGTACTCTCTTTTATTTATTTATTTATTTATTTATTTTTGGGGGGGAGGGCTAACGCACCACCCTTTGTGCTCTTATACGCGGGGAATCACCATGACAACTTCAGGCCGGCAGGTGCAAACTTGATAATTTCCAAGCGCGGGAAAATTAATTCATCCCTAAAATGTCCTTGGAATAAAATTGTTCAGAATTGCTCTCGGATTGTGGATTTTTCAGTTGTTTGCGTGGGTTTGTAGAGGGTGTACACCCTCCAAAAAAAGTATTCGAGAAATGAGAGAAATTTCCTATTTTACATTTGCAAATAATAATTGAGTTTTTGAAAAACGCACCATTTGATAGAAATATGGAAAGTCATATTTATACATAGCCTAATTCATATTCAATGATAAATAATTTTTAATATACGAAACCAACGTAGGAAATTTTTCTCTTGCTCGAATACTTTATGTGGAGGGTGTACATACGTATTCATCCATTTTGATGAAAATTTTGTAAATTTATGCAAAGCAAGAAATCTCGCGTGAGACAAAACTCTGTCTCGTCTCGTTTCGTCTCGCGAGATGATGCGAGATGTCTCGCATCCATCCCTAACCTTCTTAGGTCATTTATCATAATAATATTTTGCATCGACAAATAGTTTAAGGTAGAGCCCCCATAATACAGGCCGGCTTACGTCTCGAAAAGTTGCCCAAACCGAAACTATGGGGTTTCTATCTTTGGCGCACTTCTCGCTACTTTGGCATATTAATCTCGCTACTTTGACACTTCGAAGTAAACGTAATTAGTGACAAACTTTAATATTTTATTATGATTGCGAAAATAATTGTAGGTATACAGCAATATTCAAGATGCTTAATTAAATTTATTACCATATATGCTGTCTATTGCTTTTTTAAACACATTTTTTTAATGCTAAAGAACAAGGTTTTTTTTTACAAACACAACAAGTAGCTTTGGCGATAATGCAAAACGCATTCTTAACATAACACTTGCGTTTTAACAAAACTAAACAAGCTACGAACAACTTTGGTATTTTAAATTAAATAACAATGATAAACTTAAAAGAAAAAAGCATTTTCTAAGGTAACAGTAAAAATTTTCAATAAGAAAATCGTACTTACAAGGAAATTTGAGCAGATGATCCGGGATCTTGTCGCATGTTGATCACGCATTTTCTTCTTCTTTCTTCATCTTTAGAGAATTTAGCCATTCTAAATTCATTTCTTGAAGGATTAGAACAATTTATGGTGGCACAACCACTCATAATAACAAATTTATTGGTTTAAAATGCAGAATAAGAACACCAAGCGGTGTCGCCAAGGAGTGCTGTGTCAAGCCTAATGTGGGCAATTTTCAGAAGGCGTAGGTCAGCTCGGTATATAGGAGTCTTATTGGTACTATATGAACACTATTTAAATGTCGTCTGTTCCAAAATAATGGGTGTGAAAAAACGATAAATCTGGCATATTTTTATATCCTACACGCTAATGGAAGAAGAAAGAGCGATTTGCAGTGGAACAGATCTTGTGGCAGCAGTGGAAGCCCACTCCACAGTTTTATTCTTTCCTCCAAGGGGTTCAGTGCTCAGCTGCCACAATTAAATTTATTTTTATCCACTAGATGTCTCTCATTGCATTTTTGCGGCGATGTTTTCATTCATAATCAATGAAGAAAAATGAGCTGATGTGCGGATGTGCGGCTGGCACAGCTGGAGAATTGTAGTAAGGACAGGTGATAAATAGGTTTCCTTTGGAATGTTTCTTTGTTGATGAAGGATATGAATTAAAAATCCATCATGGTAGATGATCCACAAATTTAACTTTTTTTTACAGAAAGTAGTCATATCTACTAATTGACGAGGTGTTTATGTTTTTCACTCTATATTATGATTTTAAATTTCTTTTGTTATGCTCTCTCGGAAGATTCCTTTTATCTTTAAGACGCGCGAAGTTGCAATATTCCTTATACAGATTACATTTGTTAATATAGAATTTTTAACCGGATTGCTTGAAAAGACAACATTGAAATTCTGCCCAAATTTCTAATTAATATAAGTACATTAATTATTTGTTTGAAAGAATAATTATTAGTAGTGTTTAACAATTCTCTAGTACAGATCTCTATTGGTTTATCATTTCAGCGCTTTTTATTTAATAAAATTTTATATATTTTATTGCTATAAGTGTTGTGTTAATTGTAGGAATTCTTAAAGCTTATGTATTTCAAAGAACAGAATTCAGGAGAAGTGTTCCAGAATTTTATGTACCTACTAATTGTTAAGTTTACAATTCAGATCGAAAATAGAGTAGTTTAGTTTATAATCTTTTAATAAAACACATCCAGTGCTTTGAGAATTTATTACTGCAAATCTGCGTCTGGCAATTAACTAAAAGTATTGTTTTTTTCAAACATTTCCATTGTTTCCTTCCTTGAATACATTACAACATCTACTTTTAGCGCATAGAGGAGCAACTATTATTATCTTTGATATACAGTTAATTCTTTTTTAATAAACTGTCAAGGAAAAATTAATATTAATTTTAATAATGAATATGACAAAACATGCTGGACAGCATGCACTTTTTCCTATTACAAAAACTTCTTGCTATAAATTTCATTAGTACAATTTGAAATTGTAATTCATTTGTGGTAGTTTTTCTGTTTTGAATTCATACATAGGCTAATTCTAATTCATATTTAGAACCCAGTGCCAATTAAAACCTTCTAAATAGTAGTAAAAATTGCTATAGCTATAAAATTACTTGATCAAGATAAGAATTAATGTTTTGATTAATATTTTTCCTTTGCAGGTACATGCTCCCTTATCTTTATTTAGAAAGCATTTATTTAAAAAAAAAAATCAAAAATTAATTCTGATATTTTATTCTTGAAGGCTGTTTTTTAAAAAGATTTTTTCTTTCTTGAGTGCTTATCTTCCCCTTTTTCAAAAATTTCTGTCATGGCTCCTGCATGGTTCTCAAGATGAATGCTACTTAAGTTATGAAATTCTGTTAAAAAGATTTTGTGAATTTGCATTGATTAAATCCAATACGGAGCAAAGAAATAAATGGAATAATGTATTAAGAATCCAATAAAATATATATGTACATATGAACATACACAACTCTAATCAAATTTACATCATGTGGCAGGTTTAATTACTGAGGACATGTTAGTTAATCAATCTTTCAACTCTATACTGTCTGTTTCCTTCCTAGAAGTGGAAGTCCCCCCCCCCCCCAAAAAAAAAAAAAAATAAAAATAAAAAATGTGTATGTGCATGTGTGTGTGTGGGATGGGAGCAAAAAAATTATTATTTTACCCTGTAGGACTAAACTGTGCATTTTGTATAATTAGAGTGAAAATTTTAATTATTTAGATTGAATTGCTTTGGCATATTTTGTTTTACAATTGACTTAAGTTATGATAGATATAGTTAGTTAACTTATAATTGCTAATCAAAATGTTTTTATAAATTACCAGTATTGCAAAAGTTTAAATATGCTTTTTTAAATATTATAAATGATGTCATAAAAGTAGTTTCATTAAAAATTTTTTGCATTTGGATGTATATTTATATGCATTCATTAAAACAAAAACCTTATAAATTTTATCCAAAATTTCAATTTTTATACTTTTTCCATAACTTAAAGAAAACTAGACATTAAATTTAAATAAAGATACTTTTTTTTTGTGAGTTGATTGAAAAAAGAAAAGAAGGGAAAATCGACTGATTTAAGTCATAAACACTGGCATAACTGCCTTAGAATGGATATTTCTTGGAGGTACTCTAGTGCCCCCAAGAGGGTTCCATCACCTATTATTTCAATAGAAAATCTAATTTTTGTAGAGGGAGTTAAAAATCTTTCTGTGCCCCCCCTCCAATCCCATCCTTATACTCTACACAGTTACGCTGATTATAATAATTGACACTTAAAAAAAAATGAAATGAAATGAATATGTAAAAAAAGTTATTTTACTGAAATTTAATGTTGTTATTCTAGGAGTGTCAAATGACCAATAAAAAGATACAGAGAAAAATTATTTGTCTGTCTATAAATGTTTTAATTATATAACAGTTAAGCTAATTATAAATACATTTTTGATTTTTGGCAATTTAGATTAAGTCTTTAGGGTCAAATTTTCCCTGAAAGATCTGTATCAGAAAGGTTTCTGAAATATTTAGTGGCAATGAAGGTTATAACATAATATTTCTTAGATTTAAAATGGCAAAATTTGTTATAGTATAAATATGGCTGATTAAAAATGTTTATTAGTTTTTTCTCTTATTGTAACAAAAGTTAAAAAAAAAACACTACTTTTGCCTCACCTCTGATAAATACTTTGCCAAATTTTCAGTAATAGTTAACTAGAAACTAAAGTGCCAATAAACCTTTGTAAGAATGTATTAAGTAATTCAGTGTTTGTTTTATATATTTGTAAAAATAATAATAAACCTTCATTCCAGTGCTGTGTAGAAGTTCCCACCCTCACCCATTGTCCATCGGACAGGAAAAAAAAAAAAAAAAAAAGAGAGAATTTATTAGCAAAAGCTAAGTGCTTGTATGGTTAGGTACTTTTTGACTTAATTAACAGGAAAATTAATAAACAGGTGTTTGTCATATCAATATATGATTTCTTTTATAACCTCTCTCAGAAATGCAACCGCCAGTTTTGTGAAGTGGGCCTGAATGCTGTATTGCAAATCTTGATTGATCTGGAAGTTTCGACTTCCTATCCAGCTCATCATTATGGATGAAAACCACTCAGTGTTAAGTCATTGATCATGATCAATGAAAAACAACTAGTATCTCGCATCACTGTTTCGAAACTCTTTATTAGTTTGTATTTGTCATTGAACACTGAGTGATTTCCATCTCTTATTTGAAGAGTTAACTAAAAAGCCAAAGCTTGTTGACCAATGAGGATTAAAAAAAGGAATAAAAAAATAAACAGTCCATGTACTTTCATTCTTAAATACATTTACTAATAACAATAGTGTTATTTCATCTACTCAAACTGACTTCAGGAATTAAGTGTAAGGTAGAGTAATGGGCAGAAAAACAACAGACAAGTGCAGTTTCAGGCTTTGTAATCTTAATTTGGGCGTCAGGATTTTACTTTGTTTTCTCAGGCTGAATAAATTCATTTTGAAATCTTATACTTTTTAACTGTACCTTAATTCTTAAATTAAATACATTTAATAATAAAAATGTTATTTTATCTATCAAACTGATTTCAGGAATTAAAAATAATTCCTGATACAGTCTAAGGTACAGCAATGGGCAGGGAAAAAAAAAAAAAAAAAGCAAGCAAAGTTTTTAATCTAAATCTCGGGCTTTGTGATCTTAATTTGGGTTTCAGGACTTTACTTTGTTTTTTTTTTCAGGTTTAATAAATGCATTTGGAAATCTCATCAGATCAGGCCTGGCAACCGAGAACATTTGACTGTTATAAAGTATCTAACGTTGCATTAAAAACTAAGAGCACTGGTTTCAGTGAACGAAATTATTGGCCTCAGAGGTTCATTGTAACCAGAGCTGATTGCATGAGTACATTATCAGTTTATTAAACAGAACATCCTCTTAACTCACTCTGCTGGCTCTCAGTATGATAACAATCATTTAAACAAGCAAAGCTAAATTATATTGTATTACACTAAAACAAATCTTGATCAATAATTAAAAACACTAAAATACATAGTCCCCCCTCCCCCCCCCCCCACCCAGGGAAAAACCCCAACTGGATTTTTTCAAAATTTCAACTTTAATTATGTAGATAATACATCTTTTACTATCAGTATACCACTTGTAAAGTTTATAAACAGCTCCCTCCCTCCCTCCACACCACCACTACACTAAGGGAAAAAAAAAAAAAAAAATCAGAAAGACTTCACATAGGCATAAAAACTTTCTAGAGTAAATTTTTAAGCCTATCTGTATTAAAATGAATAAGAATTTTTTTAACCATAAAAAAACATTAGTTTAAAAAGTTCTAATTAAGTACTAGTATATCACTGTTAAAATTGTCTAAGTCAATTGATCTAAGAGCAAACCATGATTGGGGTTGCTATTGTTATTGATTTATGCATTGTTTCATGTATGATTAATAATTGTAATTAGTTATTACTATTGATTTAACTATTTTTATTTATAATTGATTTTTGCAATCAATTAGTTACTTTAAGTTGTATTTAGTAATAAGCAATTTTTTTTACAAATATTCTGAAACCCCATCATTTCTTCTGAAAAAACTTGATAAAACCCTGAAAAAATCCCGGGTTTATAACAACCCTGCCAAAAAAAAAAAAAAAAAAAAAAAAAAAACCCAATGGGTGAAATAAATCATTATAGTCAGAAACCACATGTTTTTCTTTAAGTTTGTTTTGCACTATATTTTCTAATTCTATGTTATTTTCTTCTTTCAGAGGTTGCATACTTCTCTTTCAGAACAAATTCGGAATGCCAAGTCATATCATTGCCAAAAGTTCCCCTTCAGCTGCACCTCTCAACCATTTGCATGCAAACCAGTCTCAAAACAACATGCCTGCCAATGTCAGCCCCTTTAGCATTTTTCAGCACAGCAGTAAAAGTTTTGAGGAAATGACACTGATAGGTAATGGGGCATATGGTACTGTCTATAAAGCAAAAGATTTAGCCAACAATGGCCAATTTGTTGCTCTGAAAAAAGTCCGTATACCTCTGGAAGAAGATGGCGTTCCGATTAGTACAATAAGAGAAATATCCCTTTTGAAACAGTTGACAGCTCTAGAGCATCCTAATATAGTTAGGTAAGATTGTGCATTTTTATTTTTGTGAAGTATAAATGGATTGACATTTCACTAATATTATGTATATTAAAATAATACATGGATCAACGATAGATGAACAATACACAAGCAGAGTTCTTTAATGCTGAATTTGTGGTTCCTAGGGATTCATGAGATTAAGCAAGGAATGATGCAAATAAAATTGGATCCATTTTGCAGTCCCTATTCAAAAATACAATCGATTAAAATGTTCCTTCATTGGCGATTTACCCTACATTCTAATCTGTTTTATCAATTATTTCAGCAAAAAAGTGACTTTTATTAAAAATTAGTAAGAAAGTTCACAAAAATAAGTGTTGAAATTCACAAAATTAAGTAGCTTTCACAGAAATGGGACCCCGGAAAAAATTCTTGGTATGAAAATGACCCATGCTAAGTATAATTGGGTTAACTTGTTGAATCTTTTTAGTTTTATTTTTTTCAATAAAACTTGTAAAGCTTAATACGGATATGTAAAAGCAGGTTTTTAGAGCAGTCTTTTTTATAGCAGGTTTTCAAGATCTGGTAATTTGAAAAAAAAAATCAGTTCATTTTTAGAAAAAATGGGTAAAATATGCCCTATAATGTGATCTTTGCATAGGCATCCAAATTGAAATTAGGTAGGAGACTACCCATTTCTCACTGATGTTTGATAATTATTATTATTATTAGATATCAAAATAAAAAGTTCAAGAGGGTCTGGTCCTCTACTCCCCTGCAATGGATTTTCAATATTGGTTAAATGCGAACTATTAAACCAACTAGCCACCTCCGGCTACCAGTTGGGTCGCCATCTTAATAAATCTTGTTCGGAGAGACTCCTGTTCTTCACCAGTTTCCTTGGCACTCAAATCTCTCAGATTCTGAATGGAATTTAAAATTAAGATGGTTACAAACAGGGATGGATGGCCCTATGGTAAGTGTCGTCCCTGCTAATGTAAAAAAGATGCCCCTTTTATGCTACTTAGTTTTTGAGTTCGAAATGACGCCCTTCGAAGCCGGTGCCCATATGCGTTGGTGTCGGGCCTCCCCTGATTACAAAAATAAGATGGTTAAATGATAAAAACCTGCAAAAAGGAACAAATTATTTTCGTCTTATATTAATTCTGAAGAGCTTCTGGATGTATTGGCCTTTATCAAAAATGAAAAGGAAAAAAAACTAAGAAAATCTGAAACATTTTCAGATTTTAAATAAGCACTAAAGCGATATGTATTAAAAGCGTATTATAATCCATGGGTCTTCCCTATTTTCTTTCCTTATTCCATTAAGTTGGAAAGTATATCATTATTCATGAGTGTGATTAAACACAACTAAAATTGATATTTCTATCCTTTTTCTGGATGAAATATATTAGAAATAGATGGGAAAAGCTGTGCAGAAAAATGCACAATTCGAACTGAAATAAAGTTTAAAAACTCATTCAGGTGTATTCATAATTCAAGTATCAGAAGCAGACGATAAATAGCGCTTGGCGCTAGAATCACATCTCCTCAAAATTGTATATCAACCATTTTATTTGTTGCCAAATTAAAAAGTTGCACGTTTTAGTCTCGGAAAATTTCCAAATTCTATTTTTCTTTTGAGCATAAATATAAAGCATTTCATTCCTGCTCTGATTTCACATGCACACAATGTTTTAATTAAAAAATAACCTTACAAATAATGTAAACAAAAAAAATCGTTATTCTTTTATTTTTACTTCAAGAGTCTGAATCATTTAATATACTCGCCAAACATGGCAACCTAGATAACTAAACTCTCCCTCTTTCCACTGCAGGGTTACAATTGCGAAATGGCGAGAACAAAAATGATCCTTTTGCGACACGTTTTTTATCGATATCTCCTAAAATAATTCGAATTTCGAAAAAATCGCTTCGAGGTGTGTCGAGACCTGTCTTGGAGAATTTTCGTACAAAATTTGGTAGGTCTACGATCACCTGTTTCGGAGCTACGCGAGACACAGACAAACGGACAGAGCCACTAGGTTCCCCAACCCAAATCTATAGTTAAAAATTCTCACCCATTTTCTAAAAATCTCATTTGAGTTTTGGGGAAAGACGGAGAAATTCTCATCCACCCTGTGTTTAAAGAGTGGGAAGTCTTGGTGGAAGGCTTTTTAGGAAAAGTAGTTCATGTTCACATTACAACTTTAGTCAGTCAACTGAATTTTATTGGATTCAAATCTGGGTCTTTCACTGTCATAAGTATACAGTATAGCCTGCTCAGACACTGGTGGTGTTTGTACCTGTTTCATACTTGCTAACTTTTAAACTTATTTTTTTTTTTAAAAACTGATTTTTACGATTTTACACAAAGTACCATTTTTTTTTTTAACCCCGTTTTAATGAATTTTGAAGTCTTTTAAAATAGAATCATAGCCCATATCTTGTTTTAAAAAATAATATCTTAAAATTTATCATTCACGAGAGATTTCTGCAGTTTTGTTTACCTTGACATTTCTGAATTTTTGTTCTGAATTCAGCTCTTGTTCGTTAAAGTTCTGGGTTGGAAAAGTTTTGTTCAGTATGCAACCAGCATCTCAATTTCTGTCTTTTCCCATTCCCTCTTGAGAACAAATATTTTTCCTGTAGCATATTTTTATTTGAGCCTCTGGCACCATAAGAGTAAAAATTGATTCCTATTTCAAATTTAAACCAATTTTTTAACCACTTTTGTAAATGTAAAATAGTAAAGAAAAAATTTCATTGAAGAGGGCAGGTTCAAATATGAATGAAAATGATGCAAAGTAATAGTAAAAATAATGATATTGGAACAAAGGCTGTTTTGGTTAGGAGAAAGTATGCTTGAAAACAGACAAAGAATAACTTTTCATATTTATTTCATTATTTTTTTAAAATTCCTTTTCAGGTCTAATTTTACAGTACTTTCTTATGTATTACCAGAGGCAGATTTGCCGAGTTGGGGGCCCTGGGCAAAAACTTCATTAGGGGACCCTCTTTCAAAAATTTTTTCAAAAGTTACAAATTTTTAAATTTAAAGAACAATTTGGGGGGCCCGTGCGCTTGCCCCGAATGCCCTCCCGGAAATCAGCCCCTGTGTATTACAGAATTGCTTTTTTCCTTCCCTAATGTGTTTAAAATTATACTAATTTTGTGTCGAGTATGAACGTTTTTTTAATGAAAAAATAACTAACTTTTAATTATTTTTTTTCTCTTAAGAAATATGTATTAATGTGTATGTGTTATGTGAATATATTTTAAATATTTTATGCTATTTAAAATATGTAAATTGATAAAATTTAAGTGTCTCATGAGTTTATTTGATGAACAGCAATATTTAAAGTGTCTTTTGCACACTATTTGGCAAAAGTCATCAAAACTGTCTTTCGCACATTATTTTACATCTTGGGAATTTCATAAGTTGGCACGTATGTCACACGTACCCAATTCAAAGGCGATGTGTGTGTGTACCTTTTTGAGCTAGCAAGAGTAGTTATCTGACTTATTCTAAAATATTGAGTATTGCACCGTGCCATAATTAGACTGGTGCTTTAGGGGGTAGGGAAACTTTCTAAAATATAGCAATCAGGGTTTTATGAAAATGTTGTCATAACTTTTGTGACTATGTGTCTGCAATTACCAAGTGATTTCCATTGATATATTTTTTTCTTTTTTAAGTAGAAAAAACAATATGTTATTGTTGAATATTTTTTAAACCATAAAAAAAATATTTAAATGTGTTAACAGCACTTCTTTTATTCCTACCACGGCTAATATTTTTTGACACTACTGTAGTATCAAATTTGCTTTTGGCAGAAAGATTCGTTTGCATGGGATAAAAGTTGTCATCCGTTACAGAATATTTTATGTGATCTTTAACACATTTCAACCAAGTTGCAAAGAATTTGGTTTTCCTCTCTGCTCCTTGCGCTGACTGCTGTCAAAAATATGCATGAATTGCTATACATTTCATACTTATACATGGTATACCGCTTGGGGGTATAAATGGGGTTAACAGTTCTTTTACTTTACTGGAGCATACGAAAAGATTCCAATAAATCAAGGCCTATTGAGGCAGTACGGTGGGTTGGGGGTAAATACAACCAACCGATAACAGACAATTATGACCAATAGAACTTTTTAAAAGTCATTAAATATTTAAGTTTCATCAAAGCATTAGGCATGAAACTTATAATGTATTTTTAATGATACAGATCTTTCATTAATTTTAACTGCAGTTAAGGCACAATTGTGAAATTAATAGCATATCAAAATTTTCAATAAAAAGATTTGAGTGTTCGTGCCAAATTACTTTGAACATGAAAGGAAAACTTTTTCAGGCAAACCAATTTCTATTAAAAAATGTATTAGTAATGTATTTAAGAGCTGACATCTTAATACTTTTTCTTCTTGACATCTTAACAGTCATTTTGACCATCAAAACCACATTCATATATGTCTTATATAATTTTAAAAATATGAAGGAAAAATAATTCAAAATACTTCATTTATTTGCCATGTTTAACTTTGAAATAATAATAAAATGGAAATTTTGCTATTGATTATTGAAAAAAATTTCAAATGTTCAAAACTTATTGTCCTGACCTGTAACCAAAGCTGGGAAGTTCATTCCAAGACATTAAAAATATATAAGATTAGAATTTGTAATAAAAATAAATGAGGCATATAATTATTACAAATAATTGATTTAGACCATGAACATTTCTTTAAAAAAAAAAAAAAAGTTCATTCAATAACAAGGTAGTTTCATATTATGTCATGACCCATTCCTAGTGAACAGATATCATATGAAAATCAGGCTTCTATTGGTTTATTTATATTCTTGGTAGGCACATGCACACTAAAAACATCAAAATTCCTGCCCTTAGCATCCATTTTCTATTCCTTTTATGGAAAATATTTAAAGAGTGCTAATCCATCAGAGGAAGTTTTTTTTTCTTTATTAAAAGGGAAGATTTTTTTTTAATTATTTACATTTTTAAGGGCAGTGACCCAGTTGTGCTAATTCATCACCTGAAGTAGACATTTTCTGACTAATGACAGTTTTATTGCCGCTGAAATGAGATTTTAAAGACCAGTTAGAGTTGAAGAAACAACTTTTTTTTTTTTTTTTAAATGATTATACTCAATACATTCACTTGACAGATGAAACATTATGATGTCGAACCCTATCAGATACGGTGTTTATCTTGGCTTAGGGATGTTCTGCATTATTATTATTTAGGCTCATCCATACCATTGACAATAGTGTGCATGATGAGCCTATTTTTTTACTCCTGAAATAATTAAAAAAAAATGTCTTGTCCAATCAGCTGTTTCATAGAAACGAATTAATTATAAATTGTGCAAGATAATTATAAATTATACAGTTGTATAAATTACTTAATGCTGCACATAGGGTTGCCAGGTCGCCAAACCAAATAGCCGGACAGACCAGCCAGTTTGGCCGGACATTTGGGTAAAAAGGCCGGACAGCCTACACTATTGAGGATTTTGTCTCAGTATTAATAGTTACAACAAAAAAATTGTATGTAAAATCAAGCTTTTTTGATTATTACCAAATCATGAATCTTGTTAAATTCTAATGAAACATAAATAACATTGAAGGCCAAATCAGTTCAAGTACTTTATTACTAATCAGTCAAAGTCACCAGTAAAAAGCCTAACAAAAGCCGGACACCGTTAAGTTTGGCCGGACACGCAATCAAAAAGCCTAACTATGTCCGGCTTTATCCGGACGCCTGGCAACGCTAGCTGCACAAGAGCACTTTTTTTTTTTTTTTTTCTTCTGATGCGAGTCTCTATTTAAACAAAACTTGCTTGGAGAAATAAATGTTGAAACAAGCAGAGGCAGAATTGAAGTTTTCAAGAGAGAAATAACTGGTACAAGCAAAAATTTCGAAACATTTTTAATGATTTCAAGCCAGCAAGTATTAGAGAACATTTTGTTAAAAATCTGTACAGGGAAGAATATGTTTTTAGAAACTGTTTAGGGTGGTAACATTTAAGAAATAATCCACTAAGTCTGTGTACATTCAGGGTTTGCAATTCTAGTGGAGGCCAATTGGTGTTGTACGTTTACCGTGTTAAGAGAGGGGGCCCTATAGTTTAATCAAATTTTTAAAGATTTTCCCCAACTTTTAAAGCCTCCTTAAAATTTCTCTATTAAAAAATATATATATATACATATTCAGATCCGGGCCTTTTGGACAATTTCTCTTTGCTTGTGCTTTGATGAGAGTACCTGGGTGACGTAAACCCTACGGCACTGATTGCTGTAAATAGAGTTACGTCACCCAGGACAAACCTTCATTTTTTGCGCTCCTTTATTTGGAACCATGTAGAATTGTATTGATCTTCTCAAAACGGCACCGCCGGGCACGTGTTCCGCTTGAACGCTTGAACCCCCACCACTTCAGTTTCAGCCCTGGTAACATCATGTGTTAGATGGTTCATGTTTTCTAAGTATTTTTGCATTTCTCAATCCTCCTCTATAATGAACACCCCCATTATCTGGACACTTTTGGCCGGTCCCATGAGAGTTCAGAATAGAGTACGCAGATTTCCATCCCCTGGAGGGGGCATAAAAGGCATAATCGTTATGTAAAAAATGAAAAGTTTATGGACTTGGTTAAAAAATTCCCAACAACCCCCCTTTGCTTGCGCCACTGCTCTAGACTTGCGCCACTGCTCTAGAATCATGCACGGCGCCCAATCCCCTTACTTATGCTTGCCAGACGTCCCGGTTTGCAGACAAAATCCCGGTGTCCCGGCCGGTTTACTTCACGTCCCGGTAAAAATTAAATTTGTTTATAGATGACAAAAAAAAAAAAAAAAATAATCAACTGTGAAGGATTATTTAGGATAATCAGTACTTTGTCATTTATTTGACTGTACTGTATGAAAAGTGGTGGTCTGTTAAGAATTATTGTTCAAATTTGTATTCCTTATTCAAAGTGTTTCTTCTTACTTAACTTATAAATATTAACATATAAGAAATAAAATATTTAAATTTATATGCTTGTGTCATATATTAATATCCCTGGATTATGTTCCGAATCAGTAACCATTTATTCATAGCATTGAGAATAAACTACCCTCTAAAACGCTCCAAAAACCCTCCAAGGTGTAGTGTCGGGGTCGTCGCCTTGCCGGGGGCTCCGGTAGTGTACCCTCGTGGAAAAAATGTAAATGTGGTGTTATGGCCAATTATTTACTAGCGGGATCTAGGCCGAGAGGGGATTGATCTACATGAAGGTCTTTCTAAGGAATCCTAACCCGTACTTACACAAATTTTCTGCGAAAACTACGGAAAACTCCGAACGTTTAGGTTGGCGGACGCGACCTGGTTTTGAGCCAGGCGCCTTCCTGGCACGCGTTGAGAGCATAAACGTGTTTAGTCATTGGTCGGGCAAATGTATCCTTGATCTTGAATACCAGGGAGGCTGGGGGGCATTCCGGTGTCCCGGTTCAACATTTCAGAAATCTGGAAAGTCTACCCTTACTCCACAACAAATTGTTGATATGCGTACAGTTTTACCAAATTCTTCCTGAATGGCGGGAAAATAACTGAAAAGTGAAGAATGAAAATACTCTTTGATAAGACCTCGACCCTGCTAAAGATAACCTGAATGAAACCGCTTTCGCGGGAAAAAAAAAAAAAAAAAAAAAAAAAAAAAAAATCCAAGGTCTCGGCGCTAGTTGCATTTCTACTGACTGGGACCGGAAGAAATTATTTAGCATGGAAGAGGGGAGTATCCTAGTGTATCATCATCTCGCATCTGACAATAGGTTGATTATCCTGTTCTCTTGTTATCGTTAGCTGACTGAGCAAATCTCATGTACCTAACTATAGGCGGCGCACAGGGCGAGTATTCGTATCAAAATCCTGGCCAAAAAGCGAAAATTTTAAATTTGTTTAAAAATAGTAATATGTATGTTTTGGGATAGCCTATTAACTGTTGCATCATGAGATACATGTTTTTGGACCATAATTCATATCCAAAGGATGCAACACTCGGCTTAAAAGCAAGTTTCTTCATTTACGGCAAGAGATTTCGTCGTGCATTTTTCATTGGCTCTTTAAATTAATTTACTGATTCGAAACTTAGTAGAATTGCAGTAAAATATATGTATTTTAATTATATGTATCTATTAGTTTGAAAAAAGTAATGTGACTTTATCAAAAAAATGGTAAACTTTATTTTTTCTATTTTTTTTTTTTTTTCAAAAATCCACATTTCAAAAAGCTTTTTGAAAGTGTGTCGGCACTTGTCGGGCCTAATTTCAACTATAATTGTAATTATTACAGTATTGAATGTCTATTCCATCCAAGAAAAAAATGTTCCCCCAACATCAGTGGCGGATTATTATAAGTTTGTCTCGGGGGGGGGGCGGTTAGTTAGAAGATTGACATATACATCCATTTTATGGAAGTAAAATAGGATCTTTTACATCAATTTCTTTTTTCTAGGGGGCGGAGCCCTTTAATCCGCCCATGCCCAACATCCACCATTTTTATAAAAACAATTTTTTATAATTATATAGCGCCATTTTTATTTTTTTGACGGGTGATCGCAAAAGGGATACAAACAAACGTGCTTGCATTTCTCATAAGCAATAAAAATATATAAAATTTCATTTCAGTTAGATTTAAAATCAGTATTTTAAATTCAGTATGTAATTTCTTATTTTTCTGATGTAAATTTGCTATAAGAAGAAAGTTTCTACATATCCCAAAGTTCCCCTTTCTTAGTCCTGTAAATAGTCCCATCTATTTAAGGCTTAGTTTTCCATTTATGTCGTAAATTGTGTCCAAAGCGAAAACTCCCGATTTTTGGTTCTGGAAGGTTGGCAAAGTGTAAAATCTAAAAATTTTTATGATAAAAATTGATTTATAGATAAGTAGTATTATATTTATAAGTATTATTATAAGCAAAGTATTACATTTACATTTTTTTTTTTTTTTTTTTTTTTTTTTTTTTTTTTTTTTTTTTTGTGGTTCAGGCACAGCTACACAAGGGCTAGTTGCCAAACGGGAAGGAGGGCATTTTAAGGGGGTTCTAATGCGTATTCACGTGACATCTGGAGAAAATCGCCCCAAACTCCAGATCGTTAGATCAAGAGCCGCGCGGTATTACATTTATAAGTGGTATTATACAATAGTAGTATTTCGCAATAAGGGACACTCCCCAGACAAGACATTTGTTGGAAACCAACTTCGAGTCTTTCGGTGATATATCGCCAAGTTTGGCGACATCACGCTTTTTATATAATTTGAGAAGTATATTATAGTCAACAGTAATGATTTCAACGTTAAAAAACATGAAAAATATTTTTGGCCAGGATTTTGACACAAATACTCCACTGTGCGGCGTAGGGCTTTATTAGCCTGTGGGGTTTGGTTTGAAAGCCTTCAAAAACTTGAGCTTCTCTAATAATCTATGCAAGTTTATATGCACACTGTTACTGGTATCTTGAGATACATGCAGGAGCGGTCCTAGGGAACGTCGCGACCCCCTGCAAATGTAAAAAAGGCGCCCCTTTTATGCTCTAGATCAGTGCGAGTAATTGAAATGGCACCCCTTTGAAGGCGGCTCCCCGATGCGGTGCTTACCTTGCTTACCATGTCGGGCCGCCATGGATACGTGTGATCCAACGCCCAAAATTTTACAAGCCATCATTTGGCTCATGTAGTATCTAAGGTAGTAATGGCATAGCTTAAATCTAAAAATCTGGAGTGACTCCACTCGACTTTCCGAACACTTACGATTAAGATCATTAACATGCATTTAAATAAATTTTAATCGATGAATAATTCAAACATATATACCAAATTAAAACTCAACCGAATGCACGGTTTAAACGCTTGCGCACTTTCAAGAATTTCTCCCCATATGCCATTATGCCATAATATAAAAGAAATTTTTGTCGTAGCTCTGTAGAAAAACTATAAGTCTTATACACACCAAAATCAATACCGGTCTTAAGATGGTGATTTATAAGATATATACCCAATTTCAGCTCAATCGAAGGTACCGTTTAAACGCTAGCGCACTTTCAAGAATTTCCCCCCCATAGGCCAGAATGTAAAAGAAATCTTTGTCGTAGCCCTGTACAAAACTATAAGTCCTATACACGCCAAAATCCATACCGGTCTTGCAATGGCGGTTTATAACATATATACCCAATTTGAGCTCAATCGAATCTACCGTTTAAACGCTAGCGCACTTTCAAGAAATCCCCCCCATAGGCCATAATGTAAAAGAAATCTTTGTCATAGCCCTGTAGAAAAACTATAAGTCCTATACACACCAAAATCAATACCGGTCTTGCGACGGTGGTTTATGACATATATATCTGATTTGAGCTCAATCGAATGCTCCGTTCAGGAGCTATCGTGTTCACTCACACACACACACACACACACACATACATACATACATCTCGTAAAATAGCATAAATGGATTCAGAAGCCCTCAAAACGTGTAAAAACACCAAAATCTCGAAGTCGAATTTTTTCATGATTACAATACTTTCCTTACATGGTACATGTTCGGAAAGTAAAAAAGAGTATGATGTAGAAATGAGACATTTTGAAAATTAGGAATTTTCACTGCAAACAGTCACGCTTTTCTTTTCTAATCGCTAACGACACCGACATAGTTTTTTGAGTCATAATATTAACAAGGGTCTCAGGTTAGTACTTATACTAACTTTACAAATAACTAATGAGTAACTTCACGCCAAGAGTCAAATCCTTTTGCTTATTTTTAGATTCCAAATCACTTGAATCCATTCGAACTATACATGTAAGAAAAAGTTCCGTTCCCTACCGTGCGGAGAACGAGCACGCAGCTAGTTATATACTAAAAAAATGTATCTCTAAATAAAATATTAAAATTGAATGATTTTAATGGCTACATAAGTATAGCAAAAATTGTTTATTTCCTTTGTTTTAATTACTTTCAGAAGGAATATTAATTATTATTTGAACAGTTTATAAATAATTTTATTTATAAGTATGTAACAGGCATGGGCGCCGGCAGAATTTTTTCCAGGGGAGGGCAAAGACTACTCAAGGGGGGGGGCAAAGACTATTTTAACGTATTATTACCATGTAGGAAAGAGCAAAAAAAAAAGCAAGGAAAAACACTGCATACAAAAATCCAGGGGGGTCATGCCCCTCACCCTTGCCCTATGCTGCCGGCGCCCATGGTAATAGGTCATTAATTATATAAGGATTTAAAAAAAAAGACTGGTTTAAACCAAAGAAACCCGTTTTTTTCCTACCCAGTTTGTAACCCCAGCCCCCCCCCCAAACCAAAATTCTGGGCGCGCCACTGTTCCCAACCATGGGTCTGCTGACCTGTGCCGGGCGGGATCGAATTATAAGTCCTCGGGCGGGGAAAGAAAGGGGGCTGAGTACACAAAACGAAATCGTTCGAATGCGAAAAGCTTCTGCGCATTTCCAGAAGAGCATGAAATTCGTTTTGGATGTGTATTGAAAATTGAGTATGAAGTTATTTATTTTAGTTGGACGAAAAGGAAATATATTGAGTGTTGACCTATTTTTCGTCAAATGTTTTTTCTAGCGCCCGTTGTAATTGCCTCCACAACGGGCTTCTTCTTCTAGTCTCTAAATAAATATGAGAAGAGAGATTTCTCCTATAAAACGTTGTAGAACTGGTGCATTCTACGATATGACCACAAAATTATTTTTTACAAACGTTTTTAGTTAAAACTATAACGGCACACAAAATGGGGTAACATTTACCCCACGCGAGTGCTTAAGTTACTTAACCCTTTAACGCGCAGTGATCCCACTCTGGGAACACCCAACTCTGACGTTTGGACTGTTGCCAGTCACGAAGAATAGATTGGATTTCTATAAAAATAGTGCGGGTGACATATCTCCACGAGAATCCTTTACTTTTTAGTACGTCATTTCCCGTCAAAAAATGGTCACGATTATTTTTAACAGCACTGACATCTGCTGAAAAATGAAAGAATGCGAGAACAGCTGGATAGATTGCCCAATGCTGAAAAAAGGGCAGCCGTTGCCATCGCTCGACTTAACTACCAGAAAGATGGCGGACGATCGAAACGTTCATCGCGTGCCACAGATCTAGAAACCCGTTTTTTGACTGTTGCCAGTCACGAAGAATAGATTGGATTTCTATAAAAATAGCTGCGGGTGACATAGCTCCACGAGAATCCTTTACTTTTTAGCACGTCATTTCCCGTAAAAAAATTTGTCACGATTATTTTTAACAGCAATGACATCTGCTGAAAAATGGGGTGCGAGGAACAGCTGGATAGAAGGTGCTCGCGCACAGCCAGCTGCGTCAAAAAAGGGTCTCTAGATCTGTGACACGCGATGAACGTTTCGATCGTCCGCCATCTTGCTGGTAGTGAAGTCGAGCGATGGCAACGGCTGCCCTTTTTTCAGCATTGGGAAAGGGTTGCGCCTCAAAGGGTTAAAACTCTTCAAAGAAATTAAAATTTTCTTCTTGTTCGCGAGAGCTAGTTCATCTGTGTGAACATCGAAAGTGAACTTTTGGACTGTTTGAATAGACTTTAAGAATCACCTACAATCCCGTTTGTAAACACTTCAGTTGTGAAAACGCATCCTTACAAATGGAGGGTCCACGGGAAGAACGACGACAGTCCACTTTTCGTCCATGTTGAGGTTTCTACTGCATTCTGTTGTTCATGATTGGCACTATTAATATCCTTAATCCATAAGGGGAAAGAACGATGAGAATACACTGAAAAAATAGCCCAAAGATACAGTCTACTGGGGAAGAACGATGAGAGTCCATGTTAACAATTTGTCTGGTTTCCTGCCTTCAGGAGGAATTATATATTGAAATATGTAATTGATATGGAATGCTTTAGCTGGAATTAAAATTTATTTTTATTGGTAGTGAAATTTTGACTCTATTAGGCTTGAAAGTTCATTTTTCGATTTTTTTGGAAAATCAACTGTATTGGACTCTCATCGTTCTTCCCGTGGACCCTTCCAATAGAATAGAATAGATTACAATCTTCCCTAATGCACTCGTGGTAAAAATGGCCTTCCCGGGTACTGACTAAAATCGCTCGTACAAGGTACAAAGGAAAAATCTGTCACTTCGACATTGGATTGTTAACAAATGAAGATGGAAAAATTGAGTAGTTCTCACTGTTGACCAAAATGACTTTGTTTTTACTATTAACAAATAATTAATAATTTGACAATTAGTTAATTTTAATTAACCAATGAACAAATAATAGTTAAATTAGTTTTACTGGTTGTTTAAGGAATAGTGGCATTCAATCGGATAAGTTTAGGTTAAGCTTCGTCGAAAATGAGCGTTCTCCTACTTTTTTTCTTACGACTACATCACTAGCGTATGTATACGCTTTGCACAGTCGCTGCTTTAACTGCCCCTAGCGTATATATACGTCGTTCTCAAATAATTGTTTCAGTAATTTGTTACTCGTCGTATAAATACTCACAATTTTTTGGCATGCCGTAACTTCAGTTTGGACGGAGGCTCGCCTAAAGTAAGCGGGATTTTCTGATGTGGCTGTTAAGGAGTTAACAGCTGTATAAAATTAGTAAAAGTATCTTTTGTTAAAAAATTAGATATTATAATCTTTCACATTATAAGATATCTTTATATAAATGTTATGCGTGGATAGTTTATCTCATATGTATTTTGATTGTTTTATATTTTATGATATTTCCTTGGGAAATTTTTAAAATTGAATATACACATTATGCATTTCAAGTAATTTGATAAGTTTATATGGACACACGTGACAAGAAAAGTATTATTATTTGGTTGTGCATTTTATACTGAACCCTTATCCGCCGCCCTTATTAACACTGACGACTCGTCTTGTATAGCAGTGCACGGTGGCCGCACTCCATATAAGATATGGACCTTTCCCAAGAAGTGACGCATCATGATTTGACCGTTTTTGATGAACCCAGTGTATTAACTAACAACTCATCTCTTTTTGATATTGCCATGCTGCTGTGTGCTTTCTCCTATGATAATAATATATATATTTGTGCCAAACTTGACAATGAACAGAGTATTTCATCAATTTTCAGATTTTGTGTTTGTAACCTGAATTTTGGACACCAGAATATTACGCATCTGTGTCAAGATTATGCAAAAACCTTTTTCTGCCAAAGTGCTTCTGGTTTAGTGCTGCTTGACTAAAATATTCGGCTTGCGTGTTTCGTATCCTATTGATCAGTCAATCTAAGCGGTATCTGTGAATGGCTGTTTGCATCGTCTGCACACCTTTCGACTTTCTTGTCACGTTTAAGTTAACAACGCTTCTTCGGAATTCTTGTAAGACATGTTCTTTATTGTTATCCTAAAATGTTTTCCACAAATCTGTTTCCATCATCCGACGATAGTCTTTTAACCTTCAGTGTACGTCTCGTTTACTTCCTTATTTTTCACGATAGGCTTGTCAGATATTCAAGTTTCTTTTTCGATTATCTTACTGTAACATTCTCTTTCATTGGGAGAGTGTATGTGTATGCATGTGGGGGATCATAGAGCTTTTGTATATATTTCCAATGTAAGGTAGTATTTCAATAAGGTTTTAAAAAACACGGGTTTTTTTAAGAAACCCAACCCGGGTGGGTTTTATTGGGTATTTTTGGGTTTTATTAAGATTTTTTTATAGTATAACACTTTTTGGATTTAAATTTTATGGTTTTATTTCAAAACAGAATAGTTTTAGTGTAAAAGAAAGCTTTCATTACAAAATAATAATTAATTAATTAGTTAAAATGTAAAAATAACTTCAACTTTAATGCAGTTTCTATCTTTTTCTGCTGATGTTTATAAAGGGCTCCTAATTTGTTTTATGACCATAGATAAAAGTATATTATTGTTCACATAGAAAAATATATTGATTTTGATTGGCTGTTTTCTATTACTTTAAAATTTAACTTTTTTTTTTTTTTTTTTTTTTTTTTTTACCTTTATATTTTTTAAGTCATAGTTATATTTTCTAGTTAGAATATAAATCAGTAAAGCCTTTGCAGGCCAACTGACTGTAGAACTACTATTTATTTTCTTTATAGTTATTCATTTTTGCTTTGAATATATATTCCTTTTTATTTTAAAAAATCTAGAATTAATATGTCTGATATTAAATCCCACATAAACAATGTGTAATGAATCAGATTTATATTTCTCAGTACTAAAGTAATGCAGCAACTAATAGAATACAGGATGGTTTCCTGAACCTGAATTCATTCTTGAGATGCATGCTTGTAAGCTGTAAGAGAGAGACATGTCCCATTTTTCTCTTATCTGGGAAAGGACTTCTTCTTTGGTCACTATACTGATAATTACATATTTTATTCGTATTTAAAAACTTATTCATTAAATAGATAAATTACAAAGTTATCCCTGCCTGCATTCTGCACCTATATTCATTTCAAAAGAAATATTGCACATAGAATTGGCTCAAGGTATTATTTTTAAAAAGGTTATTATTCTTTATGTTGAAGTTGGAAAAATAATTATAAAAAAATTAAACTGGCATATTTATATTTATCTAATATAATGCACTAAGTTATGTAGGTAATATTATATGTATTTAATGTCAAATAACAAATGATTTAAATGAAAGAAAGGAAAAATTTTGATAATTTTTAATAAAACCCAAAAAAACCCACTTCTGTGTGGGTTTTATTGGGTTTTTTTAAGTGGGTTTGTGGGCGGGTCCGAAACCCTGATTTCAATCGATAAAACATTTTACTTTTGGAACCATAATCATTGTATTCTTATTACTGTTAATCAGTTTTCATTTTCAATTAAAGATACATTCAATTCACTTAAGTATTTGTCATTTCAAGTTCATTGTACGCCGAATCTGTAACTCAGGGTGTCCACCGGTGACTAAAAAGGCGACTTTTGCTACTAATTTAGATTAGGCGACTTGGGCGACTTTTTTGATCAAAAAACGTCATTTTCATACTATTTTCAAGTTTTTGGCTTCTTGTACATTACTCCAGGCGACTCGTTTGAAAATCAAATTTGGTTTTTGCCCTTTTTCTTTTAAGTTGCTAATTGTTCTTCCATCAAACATTTTAATCTATTTTTTTAATCGTGCTATAAAAATAAATGCATTATATGCTCTGTTCTACACTGACGAGCCAGAACATTTCGACCACTCCCACGTTATTCAATGAACTCGTCTGACACAAGGTCTGGATGACATGGAGATGACGCAATTAAGTGGGAATGGCATTTAACAGTTGCAGGAGAAGGTAAGGGATCATTCTTGCTCTTACGTTTGTGAGTGATGGGAAAGGCTGATGATCTCGGCGAATTTGAAAGAGGGCAGATTGTAATGGCCCGAAGACTCGCAACGAGTATCTCCGAAACTGCACGAATGGTCGGTTGTTCACTATCTGTTGTTGTTAGTATTTTAAAAAGTGGATTAACCCTTTGAGGCGCAACCTTTTCCCAATGCTGAAAAAAGGGCGGCCATTGCCATCGCTCGACTTAACTACCAGAAAGATGGTGGACGATCGAAACGTTCATCGCGTGCCACAGATCGAGAGACCCTTTTTTCAGCATTGGGCAATCTATCTAGCTGTTATTCGCATTCTTCCATTTTTCAGCAGATGTCAGTGCTGTTAAAAAGAATCGTGACCATTTTTTTACGGGAAATGACGTGCTCAAAAGTAAAGGATTCTCGTTGAGCTATGTCACCCGCAACTATTTTTTATAGAAATCCAATCTATTCTTTGTGACTGGCAGCAGTCAAAACGTCAGAGGTTGGTGTTCCCAGAGCGGGATCACTGCGCCTTAAAGGGTTAATGGCAGTGAAACGATCAGTAGACGCCAAGATGTTGGGCGTCCATGCATCATCAAAGTGAGAGGACGCCGGAAACTGTTCCGCCTAGTATAAGGTGACCAAACGTCCCCCTTTTCCGGGGACAGTCCCCATTTTCAGGACGTTTTTAAAATTGTCCCCAGAATGTAAAAATGGAACTGGGGACAATTTTTAATTATTGCATTGTTTTTCAATTAAATTACTGTTAATTATTGCATTAATTATAAATGTCCCCAGTTTTGTTGTCAGAATCGGGGACATGTCCCCGATTCTGACTACAAAAATCTGGCCACCTTAGCCTAGTACAGAAAAATCGGCTGCAGACAGGGGTCAGCTGACAACCCAATACAATGCAGGTCCAAGCCACAAGTGTTTCGGAACTCACAATTTGGTGGACACTGTTGGATATGGACTGCAGAGCAGAAGTCCCACCCGTGTGCCTCTGCTTACCAAGTGTCATTGTCAACTACGCCTACATTGGGCACGGGAACATCGAGACTGGACCATGGATGTGCGCAAGAGAGTTTCCTGGTCTGATGAATCCCAGTTTCTGCTTCATCACGTCAATGATCGCGTCAGCGTGCGTCGTCTTGATTGTTTGGGACCATAGGCGCACCCACGGAGGGGGCTATGGGGGCTGAAGCCTCCCCTAAAGGTGGGAAATTAGAAGTGAAATGTATTGAAAATTGTCACTAATGAGTTAAATGTTTTCTTTTTAAAAAAATTCTTCAAATTATTTCTAAATGTTTTCTTTATAAAATTGTCTTCAAATTATTTCTAAAATACTTTTTACCAAATCCAACAAAATAAAAATGTTAGTTTTTAAATAAAAACTTAGTTAGAGCATGAAATACCGTTAAACTTGGTTACAACATCACTGAAAAGATGATATAATTATTTGATTCTAAAATGAGTTACATTGCTCGTGGGGTTGTGTTCTACGGGCAAGTCGACTGGCACAGAATATTTTGACGTTATAAGAGAGTTATAACTATAATTGAGGTCACTATAACCGAGTTTAGCAGTATTTGTAGCCCAGCCCCCTCTAAACTAAAATCCTGGGTGCGCCACTGATTGGGACCAAAGGATCCAGTGTCATGTATAAGCATCCAGTGTCATGCATTACTCTAAAAAATGAATAAAATGCGTATATATGATGAATAAAAAAGTATTTTATTAACGATTGAAAATTTGTACATGATATATATAGGGAGAGTGCGACCTAATAGTAGGAATTGAAAAAGATTTCGTTTTTTAAATCACTAACTATCCAGGAGAACAGTTGCTCTCTTCTGTCCGCCATCTCAGAGCTCAAACCACCCTGTTCCAAAATCTCGACTTTGCTTGACCGCTGCTGTAATATTTGGTACAACCTGTCTCCAGTTATCTTGGCATCCATGCCCAGGTGAGTTGCAGCTGTTTTGAAGGAAAATGGAAGCGCAATGCGTTATTGAGTAGATGATCATAATGTTTTGGCTCTTCAGTGTATAACGCACGAATTTTTTTAATTTATCATTTTATTAATTCCTTCTTAAATGAAGCTAAATGACGTATGTTTATTTCGTAACTTCAAAATCATGCAAAAATGCTACTATTTTGGCAACTAAAATTAAGAAAATGGCTACTAAACTGGCGACTTTTTTATGTCACTTTGTTTGTTTCGTCACATTGTCTATTGTCGTCACATAGGTGTTCCAGTTAGTAGCTATTTCATTTTGGCTTAATCCACCAGTGCATTGATTCCCTTCTGAAAGAGCATCCAATTGTTATAAAAATGTTGGAGATTGAGCATGCAGTTATTTCCTCCTGCTCTATATCTAAAACTTTCCCTGTGCTTTCATCAGAGGCGTAGCCAAGAAAATATTACGGGTGGGGGATATGTTTAAGCATTTTAAATTAACTTAAATATCTCATTTTTAAGTATATTAGTTAGTGATTTAAAATACGAAATCTTTTTCAATTCCTACTATTAGGTCACACTCTCCCTATATATATCTTGTACAAAATTTCAATCGTTAATAAAATACTTTTTAATTAATCATATATACGCATTTTATTCACTTTTTAAGAGTAGTGCATGACACTGGATGCTTATACAGTTTTGATCCCAATCAACTGGATAATTTATCGACAGGACCGCCCAATACATTACGCTCTATGGGTCGAAATTCATTAAACTCGCATATCTCAAAAGCTATCAGACGTAGTATGTTGAAACTTTATATTCAGGATTGTTGTAACATCTAGTTGGGCATCCCCCATTTCGGTCCCATTCGACTGGATAGTTTATCTACAGGGCCGCCCAAAAGATTTTAAATACATTACGCTCTATGGGCAGAAATTCATTAAAGCGTATTTTAGAGGTATTAGGTTAGTTCAAACATACTCAAGAGATTTCCAACACTTTACGGGCAATGGCAGTTTTCGGGACATTCATCCATTTCAAGTACAATACCGTCCTACCATATAGTTAGGTAATGGTCGACCACGGTCACGTGACTCCCTTAAGAATATCGCCAAAAGTCGCCTAGCTTAGCAACTTTTGTACGTGTGTATGTATTTTACTCTCAAATCTCAAAAACTATTAGTCGTAAAATGTTGAAATTTCATATATAAGATTGCTGTAACATCTAGTTGCGCATCTCGATTTTTGGTTCCAATCTATTTGAGATTTTATTTACAGGACCACCCAAAAGAATTTCAGTACATTAATATCTATTGGCATCTTCAATATATTACATCTATAGTCAGTCATTGTTTGGTCCATGCCCAAAATCTCACCATTTGTCATCGACCCTGGCGAGTTTTTCCAAAATATCGCCAAATTTGGCGATAGTCAGTCCTTTGGTCCATGCCCAAAACCTCGCCATTTGTCGTCGACCTTGGCGAGTTTTGCCGAAATATGACCAAATTTTGCGCCAAAAATTATTTCGCACAACTCTAAAACTTTTAACCGTAGAAAGTTGAAATTTTGTATTTAGAACTTTTGTAACATCTAACTGTGCATCTCTCTCTCTTCCCCCCCCCCCAATTCCTACTATTAGTTCACATTCTCCCTATATATATATTTATATGTGCTATTCAAATTTTCAGTCGTTAATAAAATACTTTTTATTCATCCTCTCAAATTCAAATAGTTTTTTCAAATGTTAATTCATTAATTAAATGCAATTTATTAAATTTAATAAAAAGTGACTAAAATAAAACTTTTCGTTGTTGCCCTAGGTAGGAATTGACTTAATTTATTTTTTACATATATTACTTTTTCATTATCAGATTCAATTTTTTTTTTCCCAATTAGTCGAAATTGTTTGAGCAATTTTTAGATGTCACGCACTCTGATTAGATGGTGTTACCCGGTAACGGTCCGCACCCACCCATCCACGCGACGCCATTGCTTCGCGTACATGTTGTGTTCCTAGACCACAAGATTTGCTCTAAAATTTTTTAGCTCTCTTTCAACTCTAGATTGCTTTTACGAAGTAATCCATGACTATGCATCTAATAAATTCAATTTCCTTTGCGTGGATTCTATTTTCGCTTGATGAGATCTATTTATAATTCGGTCATCATCTACTTCCGTGCCACCATCTCGGGACTTCTCACGCCTAATCGATCGCAGTCCTCCAAAAAAATTTTTAGGGAAAAGACTGATAGTTTATTGTATTCAGATGATGTGCGCCCCCGAAACAAAAGGCAGGAAGTGTGTGGAGATTTAAAGTGTCCTTTTAAAAGGAAATGTGCAGTCTTCTGCTTGTCTGACCTTCGCGATAGCCGTTGATTGTTTCGAAGAAGACTACGTTTTGCTTTCCCGCCAAAGGAAATTGCATCCTTCATCCTTTTGCTCCTGTGCTTCATTTCGTGCTGTTTCAGAAAATGAGTTTGCTGGGAGGTCGCCTTATTAGTGTATCAGCAGACGGAATTGGAGAGAAGGTCAGGGAAGTTTCTTAACCATTAAGTCCCATCCCAAACTATCCTTACCTGTATCTTCTTTATCTTGTACTTTATCTGGTGTTCTTACTAGGTATTTCTAAATTAATTTTCCTTAAAGGGATACAACTTTCTTATTAGATATTTGGTGAACCCCTCCTTCAGTTACACCAATGAACTTAAAATTTGGTAATGGTGAAACCTATGGGCACCCATGTGGCTGTTTGTAGGGGAGGAGGGGGGGGTGGGGGAAAATCAAGGGTCTTGTCGTCCTAGAAAGATACCATATCTTAGTGTTGAACCACTTCTACGTTATACCAGTACGTAAATCATAACGATAATGTGGAAGGCAGAGGGAGAGCCATGGGCCCTCTCTGCCCATACGCATGGGCGCCCATGGAGAAACCAACTATACGTTGTGCCTCGAAGTATCGCGGTATCGGTTAAATCGCGAGTACGACCTAATGAATAAAAAGAAATACATTATCTGCGACCACAGCCATCGGAACTGAAAGTGTCTGCTGACCAAAATGATAGAATGACAAGAAATACATTATCTGCGACCACAGCCATCGGAACAAAATGATAGAATGGCAAATTTTAACATTTACCACTCAAAGAACATTTCTTGATTTAATACAGTAAAACGTCTAGGTACTAAGAAAAAGTATGGTTGTATGTGGTAAAGAGAGTTATTACTATAATCTAACTGATCAGACAAAATATGTGTACTAATTTTAATACTATATATATGTATATATTATATATATATTATTTCAAAATTTAAACAAATCTCAAAAGTATCCGGTACCGTAGTTCGCGCGTGCGTCTTTATTCTTCAGCCTTGGTACAAATATGTTCCCTGTTTGTTTAGAAACCAATTGAATTGAAAATTCATGTGGCCTACTTCCGTTAATTATAATTTTAACTGAATCGCTAATAGATTCACAATTCAAATTAAATTGCAGTGCAGTCGTAAATAAGAATATTAATAAAGCTGAAAATTCTCTGTAGAAACCCAAGTTATCGTAGCTGCGAAATTGATCAAATGAAATCCGAAACTGTTCAATCTTACCAAAAAATATCAGATAATCATCTTTGGGTATTATCGTCGTTTATATAAATCCTTTCTCGTTTGTGAGTCTTTGGTTAATGAATTATAATCGCAACACAACGATACCTGGTTGCGTTGTTAATCAGTAGTGGACAAATGCTTTCAAATTTTTCTGTTCAGTCTACGGACGGTATAGTTATTCTTTCAGTTAACTATATTTTATCTTTTGTGTGAATTTCGTATCAATCTATACACACTTGGAGTATATTTTTGTCTTTCATATTTAAAAAATAAAAATAAAAATAAAGAACATCATTTATAATTCGTAAAATATGCTATTTAAATTTTAAGTATTTAGTTTGTTTTTCTTTCTTTCTTTTCGTTAAAGCTGGTCGATTTCGAAAAAAATTTCTTTTTTAGAAAATCATTGATTTTTTTCTGGACATTATTACATACCGTCAGTCGCAAAGGTGTGTAAAAGCAATCAAGAGATGTTTGAATTCAGTTTTTAAATGATTAATTAATCTTACGTCGAAAAAGTATATTTCGAAACAAACACTACTAATATGGATTTTGCAACTTGCAGATCCATTATAAGCAAAAACACGGTAAGAAAATTGACTAATGTATCTATGCAGCGCAGTTCATTGTACTGAAGTGGCATATATTTTACACATGTCCTAGAAAAGGTTAAATAATACTTAGCGATAATTTTTATAGGTACTGTGTTAATTTACATTCATCGGTATGTTTCAAATTTAAGTTACATCATTCAGTTCTGTGACTTCGGTAAGATGCCCAAGCTGCTCGCAATTTTAACCGTGCGAAAGTGCTCAATCGCAGTGTTATTGTCGACCTCTCTCATGGAATTTTTCGGATTCTTTTCAATCGGAGGCCTTACTTAGGTTAACCCTGCATCCCCCCTTTTCAGGTAAAAACCCCGCCACTTCCGCTCCGATTTTATTACCTGTGGATATTGGGAAAATGTATCTCTGCAAAGATTGCGTATAGGGAATACTTGCTTTTCCAGTGTTGTTTCTTAGTTTAACACTTTGAAGATCGCTAGATGTACTGTTGATACACGCTATATTTTAGTTCACATTTTAAAAGATAGTTTTAAAAAATATGCAAGCATCAGTCAAGCTTTTTACGCTAGAAATACGCTACAAAACGCAAATATTCAAAATAAAACGTGAATCTTGCAGTTTCTTTAATTTTATTTATCTATTTATTTATTTTTTAAAAGATCGATTATTATTTATTGGCAGAAGGAACGTAGACAGGAAAATATTTCGGAAGGAGGAATATGAAAATAAATCGTAAGTAAATATACAGAATTTCTGCACGACTTGGAGCTTATGCTTACTAATCCTAAAATTTCGGTGGCTGGGGGGAGAGTCTCGATATCACCCCTTCCGGCTACGCCCTTGACTAGCAGATAAAGCCCGTTTTGAATCCAATTACAATGGACGTCAGAAAAAAAAAAATGTGGAAAAAAATTCAATCGCAGAATCACGTTAATCATATCACACAGAATCATATAAGGAAAAAATTATACTAGTCTGTAGGCAGGCGCGTAGCCAGGAAAATTTTTCGGGGGGGGGGGGATATGCGCCTGGAAAAAAATTTCGGGGGGAGATATGAACTTATATGTGTATAAATAGACGGAATTTCATCACTAATCCAAACATTTCGGGGGGGATATATCCCGATATCCCCCCCTGGCTACGCCCCTGTCTGTAGGTATATAGTCTATATGTATTGAGTGTGATTATCACACTCAATGCCAGGGGCGTAGCCAGAAATTTTTCATGGGGGGGGGATTACGACTACTGCAACTCATATATGTTTACATATGTGTGATAATGTAGTGAAGAATATGCATTTTGTATGGCGAAAAATTCCTCATGGGGGGGTGGGTCTCCCACCCCTTTGCTACGCCTCTGCTCAATGCATATATAATCTTCGCCCTCTTGCAGTAAATTATTTCATATTCTATTTTGGAACAGCTTGGATTATTTATCAATATTAAAGATAGGTATCATCTACGGAGCTAAATCTCTCAAAGCGGTCTCTAAAAATTCAACGGCAGAGTACTCGTTAACGCATGTGCAGTTTCGGACGATTTTCCGGGAATAAACGTATAGAAACGTACAGAAGAACGGGAATAAACGTACAGGAAGAGAAAAAAAGGGAAAAAAATTCAACCACAGACTTAGAACACGCGAGCTGATGTGTGAATCTGATGTGGAAACCACCCGATTTCGTTGTATGTCTATTAAACTAGACACATTTTTCGTGGACATTTGGAGTGAGATACGATACTTCACATTCTTATATACAGTTTAGTGACCCGTAAAGCTAATTTTAGAAATCTGAAGCTTTAATGAAAGTTAAAGAACAAAATGGAAGGGTGCCTCTTTAAAATTTCAGAAGTTCATTTTTTTAAGAACCATGTTAGTATCCATCATAATCACTACTATTGATATACTTAAATAAATGGAAAAGCAACAGCTATTTTAGGATTTTTTTTTTTTTAAATAATAACTGCAAAAATTTCGTTCAGCTGTTTCATGAACAGTGATATGGAATATTTCTTAACATGGCAACGTAAAATAAAATTGAACTCCCAATTTTATGAACATTTTGTTAAATTCTTCCATTTAAAGAATGTGTGTATGAGTGTGGGGGGAGAACGCATCCGCCATCTTTAAATTCTCCTGCGTGGCGTACAGTGGCACATCCAAGATTTTAGATAGGATGCTGGGACCAGGCGCGTAGCCAGGAAAAATTTTCGGGGGAGGGGATATGAACTTATATGTGTATAAATAGACGGAATTTCATCACTAATCAAAAAATTTCGGGGGGGGGGATATATCTCGATATCCCCCCTCCCCCTGGCTGGGACACAACAATGACTGCTGAACTTGGCGACCTCGATTACAGTTATAACTCTTATAACGTGAAAATATCCAGTACCACTTGCCTTAGAACCCAAGCCCACTATGAACGTAACTCTTTATAGAGTAGAGTTGTAGTCATAAATAATTATCTGATCTTTTGAGTGACATTGTAACTGAACTGTGTGTTTTTTTTCATACACTAACTTTAAGTATTTATTTAACCCTTTGAGGCGCAACCCTTTCCCAATGCTGATAAAAGGGCAGCCGTTGCCATCGCTCGACTTAACTACCAGCAAGATGGCTGACGATCGAAACGTTCATCGCGTGCCACAAATCTAGAGACCCTTTTTTGACGCAGCTGGCTGTGTGCTGGTAGTTAAGTCGAGCGATGGCCGCGGCTGCCCGTTTTTCAGCATGGGGCGATCTATCCAGCTGTTCTCGCATTCTTCCATTTTTCATCAGATGTCAGTGCTGTTAAAAATAACCGTGACCATTTTTTGACGGGAAATGACGTACTAAAAAGTAAAGGATTCTCGTGGAGCTCTGTCACCCGCCACTATTTTTTTTATAGAAATCCAATCTATTCTTCGTGACTGGCAACAGTCAAAACGTCAGAGTTGGGTGTTCCCACAGCGGGAACACTGCGCGTTAAAGGGCTAAAAACCAACGTCTTTTTTTTTTTTTTCTCTTTTTCTTTCTTTGTAAAAAATATTTTAGAAATAATATGAAGATATTTTTAAAAATAAAATATTTTAATTCATAGGTGACCGATTTTCAATTTTTAAAGCTTTCCACGTGTAACTATCCGGCTCTGGGAGGGCTGTCTTATAATTTCTACGGCTCTGCGCCTGTCTTATAATTTCCTATCTTCAGTAGAGTGAGTCGCAAATGTCTGGAAAAAAAGAGACAGAAAGTGAGTGAGTGAACTGTGTCGGTCTCTCAAGAGCGAGAAAAGCGGTTTTGGGAGAAATTGGTATGCAATTCCGCTATCCCCCCGCGGTGGTGGGCCTACTTCTCGGAAAAAATACTTCCATAGCACGTCCCAACCTCGCTCGCTTGTTATGGCCCCTGCGCCCAGACAGACAGACACGATTTTCAAGCACACTCGTACACAAGCCCCGTCTTTCTTTCCTCCCCTTTTATTAAAAAGGCTGGTTTTCTCGGCAAGGTTACCCGAAACGGTTATTTGTTCGAATGGAATGCGCTTTTTTGTCGTGCCGCGCACAGGGTCGTTGCGCCCCGGGATTCGTTTATTAAAAGAAAACTTAAAATGGGCGTTTTATATGTTTGATTTCGGCCATTGTCTTTTTACCCCAGGGAACATGATCACAAAGGTGTTCTGGAAAGGGCCTGCGTTTTTTCAGTAGTTATTGCAAACAAATTTTCTTACAAGGTTTTTTTTTTTTCCCACCTTGGGAATTATTGTTTTTTTTAATCTGAAGGATGATGTAAAAGCTCCTGTTAGGTACTTATAAATACATAAATACCAATAAAACGTGTCTCTCGATATTCAGTTCGATATTTCTTAAACATGTTACGGTGATATTAGGCATTCTTCCGGGAAACCCAAGGATACTTTTTTACTTTCCGAACATGTACCATGTAAGGAAAGTATTGTAATCATGAAAAAATTCGACTTCGAGATTTTGGTGTTTTTACACGTTTTGTGAGGGCTTCTGAATCCATTTATGCTATTTTTACGAGATGTGTGTGTGTATGTGAGTGAACACGATAGCTCCTGAACGGAGCATTCGATTGAGCACAAATTGGATATATATGTCATAAACCACCGTCGCAAGACCGGTATTGATTTTGGTGTGTATAGGACTTATAGTTTTTCTACAGGGCTACGACAAAGATTTCTTTTACATTATGGCCTATGGGGGGAATTCTTGAAAGTGCGCTTGCGTTTAAACGGTAGATTCGATTGAGCTCAAATTGGGTATATATGTTATAAACCACCGTCGCAAGACCCGTATTGATTTTGGTGTGTATAAGACTTATAGTTTTTTTCTACAGGGCTACGACAAAAATTTCTTTTATATTATGGCATAATAGCATATGGGGAGAAATTCTTGAAAGTGCGCAAGCGTTTAAACGGTGCATTCGATTGAGTTTCAATTTGGTATACATGTTTGAATGATTCATCAATTAAAATTTATTTAAATGCTTGGTAATGATCTTAATCGTAAGTGTTCGGAAAGTCGAGTGGAGTCACTCTAGATTTTTAAATTTAAAATTAGATCAAGCCTCACCATGGCGCAGTGGTTATGCCACTGAAGATGGTAGACGGCCGAGGTGTGAAGGTCCCGAGTTCGGGTCCCATCGCGCGGCTGTCGATCTAACGGTCTGGAGTTTTATTAGGTTTTCTCCAGATGTAACGTGAATACGCGTTAGAACCCCTTAGAAAGTCCTCCTGCCAAGGCACCCCCCATTCTAGGCAGATACCCCACGTGCAGGTTTGCCTTAAAACACACACACAAAATAAAATTAGATCACTTTTTTTTTTTTTTTTTCTGCCTTCAAATAATGAATGGTACTCAGTATTGACGTACATGAGCATGTAACATTGGGGGGGGGGTTCCTATTGTACTGGATATAGACCCTTATGAAAGAGATTCGGTAAATTTATAGAAAAACGTGCCGTAATTTTATAGAACTTTTACTCACTTCTCTACATTCTTTATAAGATTTCCGCATGGGGAGTTAGTTAATGTGATTGAGCTGCATTATAACTTTATTATTAAAATGATATTACTCAAATTAATGTTGCTTTCAGTTTTACAAAAGCTTGATATAGGTTTTATCTCTTTAAGGATAAATTTTCGGCCAAATTGGATGAATGCGTTTAGAAATTGAATGAATATTGTATGAGGTGAGAAATCAACTGTTACTGTTTCCTCCGTTTAACCTCGGCAGCGTTTTAACCCTTTAAGGCGCAGTGTTCCCGCTCTGGGAACACCAACCGTTTTGACTGTGCCAGTCACGAAGAACAGATTTGATTTCTATAAAAATAGTTGCGGGTGACATAGCTCCACGAGAATCATTTACTTTTTAGCACGTCATTTCCCGTCAAAAAATGGTCCAGGTTATTTTGAACAGCACTGACATCTGCTGAAAAATGAAAGAATGCGAGAACAGCTGGATAGATTGCCCAATGCTGAAAAAAGGGCAGCCGTTGCCATCGCTCGACTTAACTACCAGCAAGATGGCGGACGATCGAAACGTTCATCGCGTGCTACAGATCTAGAGATGAACGTTTCGATCGTCCGCCATCTTGCTGGTAGTTAAGTCGAGCTGTGCCGCACAGCCAGCTGTCGTCAAAAAAGGGTCTCTAGATCTGTGGCACGCGATGAACGTTTCGATCGTCTGCCATGTTGCTGGTCGTTAAGTCGAGCGATGGCAACGGCTGCCCTTTTTTTCAGCATTGGGAAAGGGTTGCGCCTGAAACGGTTAACCTCGGCAGCGTTTTAAGTTCATTTCAGCTGCGAAGTTGAATAAAATAAAAAGCTCCCGATGTGGGACCGTGTAGTATGCAGATCACGTTTCTTCTATTCTTGCTACCAGCAAGCAGACCTGAGTGCATAGGAGCAAAGATTAAAAAAAAAAAAAAATGAAATTGGATTAAATTGCGGGTCGATTAACTTGACTCGTGTGTGTTTCATGTACTGTTGTGTCAGTGTCACGGGGGGATAGTTTTCGTTCACATATGCTGTCCGCACATGCAGAGCGGAAGTGAAAACCCTCTTTGTCCCTTCAATTTTCATTTCCTGCGTTAATAAAACCGCTTCTGCCGCAGAGAGGTTCACCACCTGCTCTTGTTACGTAATGATGTGGAAGAGTAGCTTTTGGTTGGTAAAATATTTATAATAGTTGGTAAGTTATTCCAGCCGTCAGTCCGCCTTAAAATGAAAATTGGGACCTTCTATTCTATATATACTGTTTTTACTCGCATAATAGTCGTGCTTTTTTTTGCCAATTTTTCTTTTTGAAAGCCTAGGTGCGACTATTATGCGGGCAAAATCTACCATATAACATTCTAACTCTAAAGCTATTTTTCTGCTTAAAAAAAAAAAGAGGGGGGCGGGGGCGTGCGACTATTACACAAGTAAACACGGTATGTGTATTAATGACTATGTCATTTTCAGGCACGTATCCAAAAAAAAAAAAAAAAAAACATTTTGGGCCTTGGTGGGGGGGGGGGGGTTCCAAACAGTAAAAAAGGCAGAATTTCACACAAAAATACTATACATTACCATTTTAGTAACACAAATCCGAATTTCGGGGATTATAGAAATTACAAAATGAATATACCAAAATGTATATTCATTTTGTAATTTCTATAATTTAGTGCTTAAAACGGCCTGTGCTGTAATTCAGGCCCCTGTTTTTATGAAATTCTGTAAATTGAATGAGTCTGCATTTTGGTGTGGACCCAGGAAAAGCAGAATTTCTCTCAAAGCATCTTCTTGGTTATACAGTAGAGCGCCGATAATCCGGATGTCAAAAATCCGGATTATATTTCGCAAGGGCCGGGGGGGGGGTGTTGAAGGGATATATATATATATATAAATAAGAAAACCCATTGTCAACGCCTACTGGAAAAAAAAAATTGCAAATGAATTTTTCTCATCCTCTTATTTTGTTGCCTGTTTGTTGCCATGAGCACAGACAAAGGGTTTCTTTATTAGACCCAAAACAGCTGTCTGCTTTTTTTTTTTTAATTATATTTATATATATATATATATTTACGTTTTGTTCATACCTATATTTTGTGCCAACTAAAGTAGTAAAGGCATAAAACATATTCAACTTCAAAACTTGAAAGTTTTATTTAGTTTTTCTTTAATTACTTTGATATAAAAATATTCTTATATTGTTTAAACTGCATTAAATTATGACGATGTATGAACTGTTCAGTATTCTGAAGGTACATATGTATTTATATATATTGTAATTATCTAACCACTAAAGTGAATTATTAGGTTTAACAAGTTTCATAGTTTTCATAAACCCAGACAGGGTCCAGTCAGAATTAATCCGGATTATCGACATGCTACTACTGTAATTAGTTTAACAAAGTTGCAAAATTGGGTACGTACACACGCACACACACACACACACACATAATAAAAAATACTCCTTAAAAAATTTTTTTTAATCACCAGTTTGAAATGTGATTATATAAATATGTATTGTATTGTATTGTATACATTTACTCAACAAACTGAGCACCCCTTTTAGATATCATCATGCATACATTCTCAATTAAATAGGTATATTGATATTCTTTTATGTGTATTGTTTGTTTAACTAAGTTTGAAGTAATTTAGCATTTATTTCTTTTATAACAGCTAATTTGTTAATTTATTTTATTGTAATTTTTTGTAAGATTTATAATTTTTCTTCAATATTAGGTTGTTAGATATCTGCCATGGGAGACGACTTGAGAATGAAAGACAGATGTTAGTATATCTTGTGTTCGAACATGTTGATCAAGATTTAGCTACATACTTAGAAAGATGTCCATCGCCAGGTTTATGCCCAGACAGAATAAAAGTTAGTTGCTAGTTCTTTTTTTTTTTTTTTTTTTTTTTTTTAATTTATTTTTTGTTGTTCTAGCTCAGTGGTTCCCAACCTTTTTTCAATCGCGACCCCTTTTAGATTTTTCAAAACTTTCGTGACCCCCCCCCCCCCCCCAATCTGCCATTTTTGACCAATAAAAAAAAATTAATAATGAAAAAATACATCTTGAGATATAAAATTCATATCTTTTTAATACGTACTGATTTTTAATAGGATGACTGAGGCTGAATTTGACTGACAAGTTTGGCTATTCTTGGCTGAATATTGGTCAAGGTCAATTGCATGTCATCTTAGACATCTAATTTATTGCTGGCTTTTGTCTTCTTCTGCAAAAGAGTTGAAAATCCAACTTCACGCAGATAAGTGTGGATGCAAATGGCGTCAACATTTGACACGGAAAATTATCGGATATGAGCAACGCACAGCACACCAAAATTGAGTTAACGGTTTTTCTTGGTATAAACTTGCGGAGGAGTCATTTTGCAAATTCAAAAATTCACCCTGCACTTCATCAGGAAGATCAGCGACATCTAAAGATGTGTGAAATGGATTTCACACGATTCAGATTGAAAGGGCTTCAAGGTGGCTACCAATTACACCTTTAAATTAATTGCAATTCCTATTTCCGTTTCTTCTGTCTTAATGCATGGGTTCTCAAGCATTAGTTAACACTCCCAGATTCACCGACGTCAGTTTTTGTAGCTTTGATACTAAAGCCCTGACGAGAATAAGGATTTTTTCTTTTCAAAGGAAAAGGGAGAAATGGTGTCTCATGGCAAAGAAACGTAAAAATAGTTTACTATTAATTTCCTATAAAAGCGGTCTGCGGCGACCCCCGAAAAAAGGCATGGCGACCCACTTGGGGGTCGCGACCCCCCGGTTGGGAACCACTGTTCTAGCTGGATGGCAGCAGAACCTGAAGTCCAGATACCTTTATAAATCTTTAAAGAATCAGGAAACTTCTTGAAAATGCAGATAATCTACAGAATTTATGAATTCTGAAAATATTTATTTTGTTTGTGTTACTTTCAGTTTTATTCTCGCACGCTGCTGGAAATCAGCAGTTATGTAGCAGGAAGAACATTGTTCTAGAATGAAATATAGCGATTTCAGCATTTCAGCAAATTTTGCTTTTTATTCTCAGTTCTTTGTGAAAAATCCAGTTTTAGTGTATATCCACTTAATTTAAAGAGTGTCATAATTTTTGATTAAAAAAAGTGTATCATGATAAGGGGTAAAACTTATTATTCATATTTTTCAAAATATCAAAATGCAAAATAGGCTATAGTTTAAGGGAGTTTAAAAAAAATCTGGTTTTACAGTTTTTGAGGCTTTACAGGCTATGGCATTTCTAGAATTTTGGACAAGGGTATTTTACTAAAACCGGGGTATGTTGCAAAAATAACACTACAAGCATGTTCTTATCATTTCATTTTATACATGATTGAGCATGATGGATTGCTGAATAAAAGTAGAGCACTGCTAGTGACGCCACAGACTATATGATATGAATAACAAAATTCTTTTAGTTCCAAAATTGATTCCCTCTATATCAATAATTCTCTTTAGAATGATATATTATTTTGACCCCCAAAATTTCGTTATAGAGGGATTTCACTGTAGTTACTCATATTTTATATATTAATGTTAATTTTTCTGTTTTTTTGTTAGAAGAAATCATACATAGGTATTCAGAAACTTTGAAATGCTGTATTGTATCATGGATACCCCATTTTAGCTTTGTATATTAAATATAAGAGAGGAATGAATTTTATCTGTTATAACTTTATTTATTTGTTATTTTTTTAAGAGTTGCTTTTTATATTTTTTAGGACATAGTTTTTCAACTACTTAGTGGCTTAGACTTTTTACATTTTAACAGAGTTTTGCATAGGGATCTGAAACCTCAGAATGTTCTTATATCGAATCAGGGAACTGTGAAGGTTGCAGATTTTGGCTTAGCTCGTATATATGGTAGCCATATTGCAATGACATCAGTGGTATGTAGATACAAATATTTTTCTTATTTATAGATTCTAAAATTTTATTAAGCATTACAAGTTATTTAGTTTAATGTTATGAGGCTGATCATAGGCCGAGTGGATGAGACACTGAACATGGTAGATGGACGAAATGCGAAGGTCCAGGATTCTAGCTTACCGTGCAGCTGTCGATCGAGTAGTCTAGAATTTTGTACAGTTTTCTCCATATGCAACACAATTCTGAGTTAGAACCCTGAGTTAGAAGTCTTCCCTGCCCAAGGCATACCCCGCCCCCTTTAGGCAAATTGCCCTTTTGTATCTTTGCTTCAAAATACCATAGAATTGATGTCATGAACTTACTTATTAATACAGTTGATTCTAGTTAATTGAACCTGCTCACTATTTGGACTGAAAACCGGAACAAATATTATTACATAAATCTAATACTGTTACTTATTTGGACTAAAATTTTGCATAATCGGACAATAAAACACAACAATGAATTAAGAAAAATATCCATAAGTTATCCGTAGGCAGTGCCTAGGCACAAATTTTGTTGAAATGCAGCCAGCAGAATGGTCATCAAGTCACACTCGATAAATTCTTCAAATGTTGTTTGGTAAAAGCTTTTACACAGTGTTTCACATATTAAGTACCATATAAATTATTTTTGAGAACTGAAAATCTATCTTTCAATGAAAACAATCATGAGCAACAAACATCCATGCCTTGAAATAAACGACATGACATTTTTATGTGTTATATATATGTAATATGTTTCATCTTGTAGCCTTTGTGCATGATTGTGTAATTGGACCAGCCAGTTATTGCAACCAATGCAACTGTGTCCTGATGTGGTCCAATTAACCACAATCAACTGTATAATGAAAGATCTAACAGTCTTGATTTTTATTTATAAGAGAATATTTACCTATGAGAATGTTTGAAAATAATCATCAATTACACTAATAAAAATAACTTCACTTTAGATGCTACTTAAGAGGCAGTGCAAGCATTTTTATAAAAGCCATTTATTTTCATACAATGTATAGCTTATTTATTTACTTAAACTTGCATCACATGTTTGTGATGAAAGGTCTTAATAAAGAAAAGATCCCTTTGTATAATTGAAGCATTTAGTATCAAAACCATGAATTTTCTGAAATTTCCCTTCTCCTCTCTCCCTTCTTGGTATATATTGTCCCACTACAAAGTGATTTGGTATGAATCTAGCTGAAAACTACTGGTGTCAAATACTGGTTTTATTTCGAACCCAGGCTCAATCTGTTCCTCCATTGAAGCCAACCTGCGGACCACAAGCTACCCTTGTGAACTTGGGGATTGATAAATTGGTTAATCATCTTATGCTTTTGACCACATGATTTTAATGGAAGTATGAAAGGAAGATGTAGGGGCAAAAAATCTTTAACTGTGATCATAAGCAGTTTTCAAAACTATTGGTGGAGGGAAGTGTGTGTGTTTAGGGGAAAGGAGGCAAGATCTGCAGCCCCTCTCCGCAAAAGAAATTTTTCTTTTAACGTGCCGTAATTTTCACAAGATCTGTGCCTCAAATTGTAATACAACTTTTGAAAGGGGAGTGATATTCAAACTAAGAATTTTTGATAGGGGAACCAATTTTAGTATTCTTAAAACTCTGTTTATCCTTTTAATTTTTTTTTTTCAAAAAAGTAATTGAATGTGAAGTAAATTTTAATGTGTTACATTTGCAAATAAAATTTCTGAAACAGTGCACAGTTTAAAAAAAATGCTTAAGAATTCTCATTAAAAAGAAAGTCTCTTAAATCTAAAGAATTATTTAGAAGTTTTTATCAAAGAAATACAGTAGAAGACCCAAAATCTGCACAGCTTGGTTCCAGACCTTGTGCAGATTTTAGAATTTTGTGGATTTCGGGTCATAGTTGGAAATTTATTCTATTTCCACCCCCCTCAGAAAATAATAGAAAACAAAATACAATAGAGATCAAGGGAAACAAATCATGTTACTTATAATTAGAATCATGATATAAAAATACAGAGGATTAATGCAATATACAAAATTATGAGATTATAGTACAACTTATTTAAACATGTATATTGAATAGTTAGGACTTTAGGATGCTCTAATTATAGTTTTTATTTATTTATTTTTTTTTTTTTTTCATTATTTTCTGTTTGTAACACAGCTTTACTGCTCTACAAATTTGAGATATTTCTTTCTCACAGCCTAACCTTCATTAAACGTTAATTTATCAACTTTTTTATCATCCTCACTTGTTACTGTGTCAGAGTCTGTGTCATGTGATTATAATTCAGTGTTAATTATGTCACTGTCAGTCATTTGAAATTTATCAATGTTAAGATTAGAGCTCACAGACTCCCAAAATTTTTTTTTTTCAAGTGGGAATAGCTTATTTAGTTTTACTTTGTGGTTATACTGTAGTTTTTGAACTTGCAGCTGGCAGGGCAGATTTCATTGTTTACATTGAACAGACAGTGCGGATTTTAGAGCCTTGCGGATTTCGGATCGGCGGATTTTGGGTCTTCTACTGTACTTACAAATACCTGAAGTCATGTTAGTTTAGCAAAACCTTACATTCAGTCAAAAAATCACCAGTTTGTGATCTGACTACTTTCTGTAATTATTTGATTCATATCAGGAATTTTATTTTTGCCACATTGTAGTAAGAAACTTTTTTTCAGAACAATATAATTCAAAATCTAACAAGATCAGGCTTAATAGACCTAAAAGCAAACAGTATGATGACAAATTGTTTTGACCGTTAGACAGCATTTTGCCTAAGTTATGGACATTTTCAAAACTTTCTTTACCTGATTTGCATTTCATTTGCAGCTGTATGCTTATTTTTGTGAAAATATAAACATACATCGTATAGTAAAGATTTTACTATCGTACCTTACCTTAAACATCTTATAGTAAAGATTTTTAAGGTACGTTTTTGTTAATAGGTTGTGACTTTGTGGTATCGGCCACCTGAAGTACTCCTTTCTCAAGCTTATGCAACTGCTGTTGATATTTGGAGTTGTGGTTGTATTCTAGCAGAGTTGTATAAAAGGAGGTATGTATGGCAGTTTCTGTTGTATCTTAACCATTGAAGTAATAACACACTACTTGCTGTTGTCATACTTGTTTTAGAGTAATATAGTACATAAATTTGTTGTAGTAACTAATTTTTATTTATTTGCTTTTTTTTGGGGGGGGGGATTTTGAGCTAGAGAATATATTTTAGTGCATGTTTGTGAAATAACCTTGTATTTTCCATCTGTTTACTTTGTCCCTAAAAATAATTAAATGTAGAATTTGAAATTTGTTAATGATACTTTACTTTTCAGGCCATTGTTTCCTGGTGAAAATGATGTAGATCAACTTGCCAAAATTTTTGAGTAAGTATTTCTGTTTTCTGTATCATCTTTTAACTTAAGAACTTATGTTTCATTTGTTTCACCTTAAAGAATACACAATATGTAAGTAAATTATTTTCAACTAAAATAATAATGGTATGATAATAGTTACTATTACTACTACTACTTAAATATGTTAATAAAAGATACTTAGAGCAATTTTAGTACAAAACATTAATTTTAAAGTAAAAGCATTACTTCCATTTTTAGAATCTTAAGAGAATATAAATTATTATTATTTTTTTTAAAATATTTTTACAGGGTGTCTTAAAAGCATGAGAAAATTATAAAGGGTAATAAGGGAACCAAAATTAAAAAAATGTTTTCTTCATATATCTGTTAATAATCACCTCACAAAATGTATTGAAACATCAGTTAACTCTTTCCTTATTCAGCTGTATATTATATTTTAAATTAATCCTATATTATAAATGATTTATAATTACAAAACTGTTTCATTTAAAATGAGGGGTGAAGTTTCAGCCAAGCATTATGGAAATTTCACCAACGCTTCAAAACTTTTTAAGGGATTATCAGCAAATGCATAAAGACAATGTTTTTCGACCTTGCATTATTGTATAATCATGAATCGTTTTGGTATCCTGTATCCCTCTTTACAATTTTTCCATTTATTTTTAAAGCTCCCCGTACAAAAATTATCAAAGAAAAAATTCCACTGGACATGTTGTCTTTAGTAATATAGCAAAATAAGATATGAACATAGTTATATCTCTTATTATTTATTTTAAAACATCCTTTAATGTCACATGAAATCGGTTTTATTGTTTATAAAGGAAATAGTATGGTTTGTAAATATCCTTTAATTTTAAAGTTCTACAATAAGCAAATTTAGTTATATACTTTTTCTTATGTGCAGAGTATTTGAAGAGCAAATCTGTTCCTCCCCTCTCCATAAAATACTACAGCCAACTCGGGTTATAGTGAACGTCTGGGGCCATCAAATTTCGCCCACTATATCCGAAGTTCACTAAAACCAAAGTGTCCCCATGGTGAACAGAGATTCTATCTGTGAATCAGTACTAATGGTTTGCATTCACTATAGCCGAAAGTTCACTATATCCGGAGTTGACTGTATTTATTTAAAATAAATGTTTAAAAAAACTTGTTTATTTATTTCAATTGGTGAAGCAATGCATTGCTTCTTATGCTGATTAATTTAAACCAAACTGCACAAAAGGTATTTTATGAAATAATGTAGGTGAACAATATTTTAATTTAATGGATATAGTCCTATTTGAATCTGACAAAATAAATAAAATAAAATAAAAATAAAGCTCAACATTTGAGTCTGTTTTCGGAGTTTATCTGCCAAGAATAAGTTTACAAAATATGTGAGTGAAGCATAAAAATTTTCATACTAATAATTAATTATTATTTTTTCTTTTAAATTGTCCAATTTGCCGGTTTGTATAGAGAAAAAATTATATATATCTTGAGTTGTTTTCTTTTGCTTGTTTTGAACATCTACATTTATAATTCATTTAATCCTCAGAAGCATTCTGACATTCTCTGACATTCTCATGTTTGTCAAGTCAATTATTTTTTTAATATGAGAATTTTAGAAGATCACAAGCTTTTTCTTAATTATTGCCAATAAGGTTCACCATTGTAATAATTCTATGGTATTTAACATTTTTGCAACTATTACGCTGCGTGCATGGGTGCCGGGAGGGGGGGGGGCAAGGGGGTGCACTTGCACCCCCCCTGGAGTTTGAAAATATTTATAATTAACCTGAAAATATAAGTAATTTGTTTTACCCTTTGGACAGTAAAAAAAATAGAGCCTGAATGTGTGTGTGTGATATTTTGAATTCTACGTGTAACTGTCGAATTAAATTAGTTCTTTGCTCTTTAGACCTACGTTTATAACTTAATATTTTCCACCATTTACACAAATTTTAAACTTTTGAGAAGTCATCCATATTTTTATTTGGGGATAATGTAATAACGCACACATTAGCCCTCATAATGTAATGACCAACGCTTTCTGCCATAGTAGTGTTGAATGCCTCACGGAATATGCCCGCAATTAGGAAGAAAATATTTTGAAATAGTCTCGATAATTCGAGGTAGACGGGACCGGGATTGTGTCGAACTATCGAAATCATCAAATTAATAAACAGCTAAATGGAAATAAAGCAATTTTTGTGATTTGAGTACATATTTAAATGAAAAATGTAGTCACATTATTGCATTACTGATTAGAGCAGGTTAATTATATCGAAAAATAATAATTAATTGTTTTGCATTGACACATTGACTCGTTCCCGTACAGCAGTATTGTGCCATTGCCAAATCAGCATATCAACGCTGTACAGAAATGTCTATGAGGACATCTGCAGAAAAAATATACTCATTTTCCTTGGAAGGGGGATTTCTGATGTGGCTACTGGCTGCACCAAGTATTTGACTTTTGGTCCTGCTATAAAAAAAAAAAAAAAATCGCCTGTTTTATATGTGTTGGTCATTATTTGGGAGCTAAACTGATTTTTTCACTAACTGAGATGAATGGAAAACTAGAACAATCAAGCCTGGAACTATCGAGACTCTACTGTGAATATGATTAAATGAAATTATTTTAGGACTTAATGCTTAAAGTTTAACATTTCTTTTTAGCATTACAGAGTTAATTTTTCAGAGGTTTAAAGTGAAAAACTATCTGATGAAAATATGTATTTTTAGTTTTTTGACATGGTGATTTTTCAACTTTTAAGTGAAGGCATCATTGCGTCACTTTTGAAACTTGGGCTCTATTTTAATATGTAGATGTCCTCTAAGCCAAGTGCACTTAAGGCAAACCTGCATGGGGTATCTGTCAAAGAAGGGGGCGTTGCCTTGGGTAGAGGACTTTTTAAGGGGTTCTAAAGCGTATTCACGTAACATCTAAAGAAAACCGGCCACAATTCAAAACTATTAGATTGACAGACGTGCGGCAGGCCAGAACTATTGACCTTCACATTTCAGCCATCTACCACTTTCAGCACTGGACATGATGGGAATTGCTATATACATCAATGCTAGACAAAATACATTTCGCTCCAGTTTTTCTGGGCTAATTCGACTGTTTAAATATAAAACAATGTTATTAAAACTGCATATAATTTAAATAATTAATTATTAGTGTACTTAAATTAGGTATTATTATTAGGTCAAATTAATAGTTTACGATTTCGCATTTTTTAAGTTGCGACAAAATAACTATGACGATGTTTATTTCGCATATTGATGCTACATTTTCCAGTGAAGATCCTTCTTCCTTCAAATGCCAAATAGTCTAATTTTTATATGTATGTATACAGTGTGTCCCTGAACGTAGTTAAAATACATACAAAGAAGCATTTTTCTGCATTGCAACGTTTAGTCGGAAATGAAAAATGTAGGTAGTTTCAGCACGATAGGGCTCCAGCCTATTTCGCATATAATGTGCGTAATTACCTCATTGTCATCTTTGACCCCCGATAGTTGGGACAAGTTAACTAGTCGCTTGGTCAACACGTTCATTACATTGATGAAGTATCGAATTTTCCTTTTGGGGTGACCTTAAGGCACTCGTTTACCAGACTCCAGTTGACTCAGATGAGGGCCTCATTTCAAAACTTAGTATAACCACTGCAACCGTTCGTGAAACACCTGGCATCTTCGAAAGGGTATGCCAATCACTTGCTAGACGTTACCAGCGCATTTGAGCATTTACAGTACAGCTTTTACATTTCTTTTGCATTTGCTATATTTCCACCTACACCTTTTTATTTCTAACCTCACCATGCTAATCTGTTATACAAAAAATTCTTCTTTATATGCATTTTATTTATTCTTAAAGTTTGGCCTATGAATTCAGGAACACCCTGTATATGTATATATATATATATATATAATATATATCTTGGATGCACTCCCCCTGGAAATGATCCTGCCGGCGCCCTTGGCCGCGTGACTGCATACATTTTGTTAAATTGATTTGTTAATACTCAAAATATCTTTGAAAATTATTTCCCTTGTCACCTTATTTTTTGGTACAATTAATTTAGGGTTATTGGTAGTCCTCCTCAATCAAAATGGCCAAAAGATGTATCGTTGCCATGGTCGTCATTTAAGTTTTATAAAGGTGTACCTTTACGAGAAGTTGTTCCTGAAATTTGCAAAGAAGGGGCAGATTTATTAAAAGTAAGTAGATAACTCTTAACTGCTTTAACTTTTATAATGTTTGATTTTTTTTTTTTTTTTTGATAATATAGATTGCATTAAAATATGCTAGTTTACCTGTAAGTTTTTTTTTTTTCCCCCCATAGTGTTAAGGTTTCACTTTATTTTCCTGAATCAACTTTCATGGCATGGTCTAAAGCATTACTTCTTTATATCCGATCGAAGGCTTTATAGTATTCTGAGTCATTTGAAATTGATTCATGATTCATACTTAATCATTTATGAAAACAACCGCATATAATATATGCAGTAAAAGCTATTCTAATTTTTCATTGATGAATTTAAGATGAAATGACCCTAATAAATGAAATTGTTTTTTCTATTATTTCTTTCTTGAAATTCATCTATACTGTACTATGAATATTGTCATTCTAGTCCCTACACATACAAATAGTAATCATATGAACTGATTGATTAGTGATATAATTAATGCTTTTTCTTCCTCTTCTTTAGTGCATGTTAAGATTTGATCCTTTGGAGCGACCATCATGTGCTACTGCTATGAAACATCCATACTTTCGGGATTTCAATATGAATCCACCACCTAGGATAAATGGAATCGTTCGCCATAAGCACCCATCTAAGACATATAAAGTAAGGCTGCTTTGTTAAATTAAAAAGCATGCTCATAGTTCTTCCAGCCATCAATCTGCAGTACTTTCAGCTTAAAATGTATTTGGCTCAGCTTGGGTATTTGTCACCTGCTGGTGCGATAAAATATTGAGAGTGATGCTCAAGCCCCCACTATCGAGTGATATAGTGAACATTTTTATAGCATTCTGACCTTTTTTCTATTTAGTAGTAGTGGCCTAAACAAGAGGTGTACATAGGAAGCTCATATTCCTCCCAAAATTTTTGTTTGAAAGGAAGCAATGTCTAAGAAATGTGATTTAATATTACATGATGAATAATCTTTATTTTCAGACATGAAAAATGTTTAGAATAATTAATGATGTGTAAATTTGTTGATTTTATCTTTAAAAAAAAGAAAAAGAAAAAAAAGGGAATGTTTTAATAAGTTGTTATGCATCCTCCCTGCCCCAAAAGTACTCATTTGGGTATCCATGGTCCACAGTTTGTACACATACTAGCACAGTAGAAAATAGAAGCCAAGGGCTAAGGAATTTGAATCCAGATTGAGATCAGTACACTAACAGGTGATTGTGTAGTAGGTGTTGGCTTCGTCATTCAGCTAGAAAATAACATTGCTGTGGGAGTTACAGTACAAAGTAGGTTCTGAGGACCTCTATTTAATTAATCCTAACTAATGTATGAAAATAGGATGCATCATAATTGTTCATGCTTTCTACTAAAAATTTATGTATCTTTTTCCAATTTTAGGGGTCATAAATAGTGAAAATTATAAAGAATATAAGAAGAATTGTGCATGTGCCAGTTTCTGTCAACAAACTCAAATTTTATATGTTGCATGTTATATTGTGAAGACTGTCAGTGCCTTTAACTTTTTGTATTTATTTATTTTAAATGACACTTAGTTTTGTACAATTATTATAAATATTGATATTTATAGAATTTGTTTATTTTATTGACAAATAAAAGGTATATTAACAGAGTATAGATAAAATAAAATGTAATTGAGACATCCGTTAATGAGGTGTCAACTAATTTCTCATACTAACTAGAAATACCATCCTTTAAACATATATTAATATAGTATTGAAGATACAGATTATTTATATAGGTATTTCTTGGTATCTATATATATATTTTTTTTTGTTGTAAATATTACTACTGATATGACAGAATAATTGCATTCAATTGAAAATCAGATAAAGTAAAAGCAAATTCTGTATCTAGGATAATGACTCCTGTATCCATGACTTATACAAAAAAATCAGAAAATAAAAGAATGTATTTATTAATATATTTCTATCTACTTGGGGTTTTAGTGATATGCATCAATTTTTATATTTAGTATTTATTTTCAAAATGTAATAAATGTTACTTTTAATCAAAATATGCATGCCTGAACTTTTAATTTACAGTGAAAAGCTACTCAATTACAAATAGAAAAACAGGTTTGTTCCTAAAATTACAACTAGAAAAGTTCTAATTTTAAAGTATAAAAGTTGACTCTTTATGTTACGGCTTTTTTTCACAGGGATTCTGAGATTTCCATTTGAATATTAAGTTTAAGAGAAAGCTTGAAATTACATTTATATATATATCACAAAATAACAAATGCCAACTACTGGCACTACAACACAGTTTTCTTATGAAAATAGGATATTACGCGAGTTTTTCTCAAGCAATGTATCTGAGAGCTAATGCGAATTCATGCAATACAAGATTTTTTGCTAATAGTAAGAAGTGTGAGGTACAATATTATTCTGTACAGTACAGTGCAGTTATAATCATTGTTAAAGTGTTGCATTTTATTATTACTGCATAAAGTACGTACAATACCGTACTTTGTCTCTCTCTACTGATAATAAATTTTGTGCTTTTACAATACTGTACTGTACTGAGCAGTACTATGTTGAATAACACTTCTTTTTTTAATGCATTGTTTATTCATTACTTTTTGTGTGAAATGGTAATAATGTAGCTAGAAAATGGATTAAAGTAATTTGAGGGGTGCTCATAAGTGTCAAATAATTCTGTATGTTTTCAAAAAGTTATATATATATATATATATATATATATATACACCTTATTTCACAACGTTAAATTTTCCCTTTTTGCTTTTCATTTCAAAGTTTACAATGAAATAAGTTGCTAGTATTAGTAACTTGTGATGCATCTTCTGAAAAAATGCCATTTTATTAATACTTAAAAAAAGAAAAAAATGTATGCATTCAGTTTTTGAAATTATTAGAGAGAATGCTATTTTTTATTTTTATGTTATTGAATATCAGTTTCAAATATTGCTGAAGAACTTTTTATCAATTGAGAAGGTTGCAAATGGAAACCCAAAGCTTATGATAAATTTCCAACTCCTTCTCTGATTTGCAAAATTCTTCCAGTTACTCAGTCTTTTTTTCAAGCAAATAAGTTATTATAATTATTATTATTATTTAAGAGTTTGGCATAATTCTTAGTACGGATCACATTTCATTCATTCTACAATGACGTGTATGTAAATAAGTTTTTACAAAGTAATGTTGAGTTTCCATTTTCTGTGTAGTTTTTTAGTCAGATGCTATTTTATTTATTTAGCTATTTTTTAAAATTTATTTAACTGCATGTTAAAATATAGTTCTTAATTCAAGTAATAATTATCTGTACATTTTAGAGCTGTTAAACTGTTTTATCTTATGTCCTTTTTCTTTCTTATCTGTATTGACACATTCCATGTTATGTGTAATGAGGTTTATTTTAGAAATATGTTATTATTTTATATGTATGCATGATTTTTTTAAACAAAATTAATTTATTTTGCTGCATGATATTTTAGTTTTTAAGAAGAGAAATATTTTAACCCTCTGAGCGTCTTAGAAATGGGCAAATAATGTAAAGTTGTTTTCACGGTAAAATTTTCAAGAGCCTTTAAAATTATTAAAAAGAAATTTTTTTTTGTTAGGAAGATTTTTAATTATTAAAAAATCAACAAAATATGTACAACATTAAGATTAATTTTTTTTATAATACGTGAGAGTTATAAACAATTTAAACTATAGATGCTTTGCAGTAAAAACTGGAATGCAGTTGACGGGATTTTACGTCTCAGCCGCTTGGAGGGTTAATAATTTTAGAATTTGTTTTATGCCAATTAAAAAAGTTATGACAAAGATTTATTTATTATTAAGGGCAACAGCGTAATAATGCATGTAGTTTTCTAAGAAAGTAGAAATGAAGCGCATTGTTAAATGCCAGAACAATGCGCAGTCTATTATATTCTGAAACAGTTATGGAATGTATAAAATTAACATATTTTTATTGTTTAGTACACAATGTTGCAGGAATGAAATGCCTTTCTATCATTTACTTTTCAGTAAACGCATAATATTGTTTCAATGTTAGCCCTTTTAGACCTTATTAAGAAATTTCTCTCATATAGATAGATATGTATATTTTTTAACAGATTAAATTTATAATAAAATAAAAAATCCCGATTATTAAATTCTCACAAAATGTACACGTCTGTTTTCAACTTAAAATTATTAGTATTTACAATGTAATATTCTTGCAAAATTTGTGTCCGCAACTGTAGACGTCTGGTCTGAAAAATAATGTCTTTTCCAATAAGTTTTTAATTTTATTTTTGTATGTTATGCTGTCAATAAATAGTTCAGAATTGTAATAAATGCTCTCAATATGCTAAAAAAATCATGCATCTTAGAATTACTACTTTAATTTTTAAATATTTACCAAAAACATCTTGCAGAATTCATAAAAAAATGAGAAATTTTTAAATGTTGTGGAAAATTAAAAAACAAAACAAAATTGAAACTATTTTTTGAATTGAGAAAAGAAATATTTTTATGCTTAAGTATTTTAAAACTTGTTTAGTAGTTTTTGGAAAACAAAAATTTAATTTGCTCTATAAGTTCTAAAAATACTGTAAAATGTTTGGTTAAATAATGCAATTTGTTTTGAAAGAGAAAATAAAAATGCAGTAGACATTTAAAGGTAATGATAAATGTTTGAAACTTCTTTTCAATGTGTTTACTTTTAACTGAAACAAAGTAAATTTTCATCTTGTTAATATAAATTCTAAAAATATAAAAATGAAAACAAACGACTTGTTAGAATTATTGATACTTGTTGATAGATGATTTTTACATCAGTATTTTTCAATATATCAATTATTTCATAAAAGAAAATGACTAATGCCGGGGGTATATTTTAACAGTCTAACTATGCATATTTCAGGGGTAAAACTCATCTGCACTCAAAACTTTCAAAAACTTTTTGAAGGTTAGTGCAGGAAAGTGGGAGAGTTGGATGAACAATATGCAAAATTTGTATGAAACAGTATTAGTATAAATTTGCCTTCATCAAACACTGATGCTTAGTCTTAAAGCTGTACTTCAGAAAGTTGTGATTTTAACATATTTTCAACCATTTTAGCAAAATATTAAGAGTATTCTAAAAGATCAGTCAGTTAGTTTTTCTAAGTTAACTAACAAATGCCTTCCCAAACAAACTCTAAACGAACCTGGAGTTCTGGGTACCCCGGGAGAAATTTCACCCAATGATTATTATCCTTCATATAAACTGCTTTACAATTTTATTCATTTAAATGTGGAGAAAAACAACAAAACGAGCAATATCTGTACATTATGTGTGGAGCAAGATTATCCTGTTTCAAAAAGAAAAATTAAATGGTACTGGGCTTTCAAATATATAAAGATAGAGGAGGGTTATAGCAGTTACTTAGTGATATTAAATTAGCAATATGCAAAGGTGCTTTAGGGCTGTGAATGCTTATAAAAAAAAGTAAATGTTTTTATGAGATTTCACTGGCCACCATCCTGGCAATATTTGTCTGTTGCTCAAGGACTGAATTTCAGTGGACACTATAAGCCACAAGCACCAAATAAAATGAATGCAACGAAACAATACTTTTGCCATTGTCCATTGAGATTGCATTTAATATTTTTTAAGGAGTTTTAAAAAATATACTCTGTGTCAATAAGTTTTTGTTATGCATTGTATGTTACTGTGTACTATTGTTGTGTGTTAGTGTTAAGAACTGAGTTTATCGCATTAAGTTTAACTATGATCACTGCCACTAAAAACATTGTTCTCTTATCTCCAATGTGGTAGCAGTTTCACCTCAGCTGTAGAAAGTCAAACACATTCAAAACTTGGCATGTTTTTGTTTGAAGTTGTACATACTCTGTTATTTTGTATTGTGGTGCTGTATGCCATATGAAGTAAAAACAGTGTATTCTGTTAGTCATCGAATATTCTAAAGTGAAGAAAATACTTTTGTACTGCCAAATATTTTCCTACCTCGTTAGAAATATCTTGCATTGTTAAGGAATAATAAAAGAATTTAACTTTGCAATTTTTGTGTTCTTCATAATGATGTCCGACTTTAATTTTTACTATATCTTCTTAACCCCTTGACATCCAGGACGTATCATGCATACATCCTGATTTTATCATAGATCAGATAGTGGATATTTTATCATCTATCAGATGTGCAATGTTCTTTTTTATTCATATCTGAGCTGTTGTTTTTCAATTTTATGTTAAGGTTCTTTCTCCTAAGAGACATCTGGTTATGTTAGACCTGTCTATAGCAAATAACAATATTTTCTGTTTATTTCATGTGGACTATGAAAGTGAAAATTTACACTAGAATAGTGTATATATATATATATATATATATATATGTGTGTGTGTGCACTTGAAAAAGGGGTCAGGGTGTCAAGGGGGTTAAATGTATTCCCATTATGTTTAAACTTCTACGCAGACACAGTCACTTGCTATATTATACATGTCTCATCATATTATATCACAGAGAATTGTCACTTTATGTAAATCTTGTTTTTGTCTGCGTTTACTGTAAAATCCCGATTATAAGCCACCCTACCACCACCCCATTTGTTTGGAAACAGGACAAAATGCATTCCCGATGACGGACACTGCAGGGCTGGCCCAAGGGGGGTGCGAATGTAGGCGATCGCCTAAGGCCCCGCTCCTAGGCCATTTTATTGCTATCTCATAAGACATGATAGAGAAGAGGCCCCGCTCTTGCGCTTCGCCTGGGGCCCCGCACGCCCCTCGGGCCGTCTCTGGACACTGCTACGAATTGTGACGTCACTACGAACGGCAGCTGTGATATCATCGTCGGGAGGTGGAAATTATAACGCCTTCTCCCCGATTATAAGTGCCCCTCCCCTGCAAAAGGGGGGCTTATAATCGGGATTTTACAGTAATGTTACTGTTTAAATTTTATAATTCATTATTTGATTACCAGAAGCTAAAGCCCGTTGTGGAAGCAATTACAACTGGCGCTAGGAAAAAGTTACACTCGATATATTTAATCTTTGTCCACTTAAAATAACTTCATATTCAATTTTTACTATACAATTGAATCCTGTTTTAACAATGTCCAACAGACCAGAATAAGTCATTTCGCTGTAACAAAATTTCGTTATACCAATATTATAGCTTCTTATTGTAATTTGACTTGGGGATTACCTACGTCTTCGCTATAGCGAGATTTTTGCTGTAATGGACTTTGCTAAAACGGAATTCAACTGCACCCCAAAACTTGAATTGCATTTTCTTCTAAAAACATGCGAAAGTTTTCATACTCAAAAGATTTAGTTTTGCTGGGAATATCCCCTTTTATATCAATACTCTATGCAGAGGAAATTATTTTATTTGTGAAAAAATGTTTAAAATGTTTTTTTCAGATTAATCAGTTTAACAATTAGGAATCACAAAATTTCCTTCAAAGCCTGATAACCGTGACATCATTATTACTTGAGACAATTTTGTCATGCAAATTATTATTATTATTTTTTACTCTGAAATAAAATATGGCTGAAAACAGCAAAAAAGTGCTTGAAAATGATGGAACAGGTGGATTTCAGATTTTTAAAGTAGTGCTGATTATTTTCTTTATTTTATACATAATTTTGAAAAATTTCAAACAAATCAGACAAACAGTATAGATTTTATTACTTTTTAATCTTTTCAGAGTAATAATGGTAAAAGTTTTATCTTCGAGTGGTTGCTCTTTACTGTTATAGAGTCAGGGCTCAGCGTAACTATATAGTAGAATTAACATACCGTATAATATAATGATCAATTCATTTCCACTCCTAAAAGTAATACCTATATATACTTTCCACACAGGGTGAGAAATTGGTAGAAAAAATTTAGGCGTCAATGGCACCTAACTTTTTTTTTCCAGTTGCCAAACTGTCGCGCTCAGGTGCAGTTTCGTAAACCTTTGTTTTGTTTATATGCATACACTATGAACAGGTAGCCTGAGTGACTTATGTGTAGTAATAATAAAGATGATCAGGACTATTAAAATCAAGATAGTAATAAATAGTAAGTAAATATAAAATCAATTTTTATAACTTTCCACCTATGCATCCAGAATAAAATATTATGATACATTTTACATGGTCTTTAGTTTTAGTTTAGAAGTATTTTATAAATTGTTGCTATATAGCTACAATGCCTATGGTAGATAAACTGATGCAGTATACGTGTACTAGCTTCAAAATGTTATCCGAACAACCATCACTGTAAGCAAACAGGTAGTAAATGTTAAAATTGAGGAAATATGTATTTGTATTCTCAGTGGGTTGAACTGAAGTTGGGAAAGGGTCTATGAAAGTTTTCAATGTCATCAAAAAGGATTTATTATTTTACACAACTATTACCTTATTAAAAATTATTTATCTAAATTACGTAAAACATTTTAATACAAACAGAATTTTACCTTAATAAAATTTTTATATTTAAATAAAAAGTTTTTAGTTTATATTCCAAATAACTACTCAATTTAAGTGTTTTTAAATTTACATTATCTCATAAACGTGTTTTATTTAAAAAGATAAATTAAGTTTAAACCATCAAATAACATTTTATTCAAATTATATTTTTATTTTAATTATCGTAATTTAGGCCCGGAAGTCTGAAATTTATAATTTCCCAAAATCCAGACGTTTTGCTAATGTCACCCCACCCACACACAAATAAATAAATCTTTAGTTATTTTCACGACATTACATTAATTAAATGTAGTCAATCCATGTATTATTTTCAGTCACGAATTGCTGCACTTAGCCAGACGTTATTGTGGCACTGCAATGCGCCGTGGCAAATAAAATCCAAGATGGCGTCTGGACCATAAACCCATACTCTCCTGCAGTAAATAATTATATTTAATTAATGAATATTAACTAATCCAAATAACTTTTACACTGCCTTTTAATTAAAAGGATCTCACATATTCATCAATATTGATATCAAGTATTATCATTGCATCTTCCCATACCGCCACGCTATACGAGCGAGCTACTGCTAAAACACACATTTGCAAAAAGAATCCAATATGGCAAACACGAGCTCGTAGTTTCCTCCGATCAATTCCATTAATATACATGGAGTTGAAAATCACTAAATTTCTTTGTTTTTCTATTTATTTACATTACAAAAAGCGTGATTTAAATGATTACACATTCATGGAAGACAAGAAAGTGGTTTCTGCACGTTTTTCAACTATAGAAGACTGTCTGCAGACGATCATTATATTTCTGCCATGGGGTGGTTTATGTGTGAAAAGCTTAAGAAAGGAAATTTTTTTTTCACGGAAATTTACATTTATATTTTATCGGCACATTTTGAAAAATATTGTCTAGACAATAAAGAAGTCCCCAGAATTTGCAAAATAGTAATTTTTTGTGGTACTTTTGTTTAAAAAATTTGCTGTAGTTGTCCGATGCCAAATAGTCCCTTTTTAGTCACCTGTGGCAGCCCTGTATCGGGCAAAATGTTAGGCATAAAAAATGATGACCGATTCTAAAATCTCTGTTGTCAAAACAAAAATGACAGTTGCAAAATATGAGTAATGACCGCTAATTTTGTGCCCTGTTCCCACGTTGAGGAGCACAATACTCAAAATTACATCTCATCTTTCATTCATCATTAGCTTTTAGTTAGCAACAGCGATAAGGTAGAGAATATTAATACAGTTGCTGATTGGATGAAAAGTCACTCTACGTATGGGCATTCTTTATGGTAGGGTCCTGAGTCGCAGGTAGACTTGTATTGTATAGGTCAGTGTATGATATATACTGATAGAGTACTTCTACTGTCTACTCTTCTACTGTCTCAACACTTTAAAGAATGAGGTGTGTTTGATCAAAATAAAAATGGCTGTAAAAGTTTGAAGAAATGTGCTAGAGAGGATTTTGATGGAGCTCTCGATTGGATGAAGGTGCAACATAGTGCAGATTTTCCTGTAAGTGGTCTACTTTTGAAAGTTCAAGCAGAAAAATTTGTGGAACAATTTGGCTATTCCTGATTTGTATGTTCGAATGGAATGGCATGATTGATTAAGAATAGACATATGATAACGTTTGAAAAAATTTGTGGTGAAGCAAAGTCTGCAAACATGACTGATATCACAACATGGATAAGTGAAAAGTGGCCCGTTATCAAAGGAGGACACACTAATGATGACATTTATCATGTCGATGAAACAGGCATTTTCTACAACGTAACCCTACACCAGACTTTTAAATTCAAGGGCGAAAAGTGCATCAGAGGCAAGCTCTCCGAAAATCAATTGACAGCTTTAGTATGTTCTGGCACTGACAAGAAGAAACGGTTGGTTATTGGCAACTCCAAAAATCCCAGATGTTTTAAGCATGTAAAAAGCTTCTTGTTGATTATGAACACACCAAGAAAGTCTGGATGACGTCGGATATTTTTACGAAATGGGTTTCAAAATGGGAGAGGCAATTGAGGAAAGAAAAACGTAAAATTATCTTTTTAACCGATAGTTGTACAGCACATCCCGAAATCACTGGACTTAAGCATCAGGAAAGAATTTTTACCACCGAATTCTACAAGCGTTATCCAGCGTATGGACCAAGGAGTCATCAGAAGTTTTCAATCAAACTTTCATAAGCACTTGGTTTTGATGATTCCCTACAGAAGAGAAAAAATAGGAACAACCTGAAATGTTAATGTACTCTAAGTCATACATTTATTGAAGGATGCATGGGAAAATGTTGCATCAACATGCATTATGAATGGGTTCCATAAGGCTGGCTTGGACATTTCTCAAGAGGAAGCAGAAACTTACAGAAAATTCGGAAATGAGTACAGAGAACTTTGAAAATGATGCATCTGTTGACTACAATGCTATCACTCCAGATACCTACACCTGAGGATATTGTAGCTGATATTCAAGATAAAGCAGATGAAAAAAGTAATTGAAATGAGGATGATGACAATGAATGCAAAGAATCTGAAGCTGAACTGCCCCCAACATACTCAATTGCATTAGAGTGTGCAGAAAAGCTTCCAATGTTTTTCGAAACAAAGTAGTGCAAATGACCCTGTTTTTCAGGCCATGAGTCTTCTCAAATGAGCAATAACAAAAGAAAGAGACACCAAGACAGTAAGTACAAAGCAAAATACCAAAATTCTTTTGCACTGTAAAAAAGTAAAAAATAAGTAAAGTAAGTATATAGTAGTATACTATAGTAGGTGTGTATGCATTTTTATGATTTTTCTCAAACCCGGTTCTTACGAACACTCAGGTATAACGAGCCAATATTGCCAGTCCCTTAGTGCTCGTTATAGGCGAGTTCGACTGTACTATTTTTTTTACCTTCTTTTTTCTAAATCTTAAATTACTAACCTAAAACATACTTAGGAGTTTCAATGGTTTAACAATCATTTCAATCAATAACTATTCTTTCACCCATTAAAAGTTAGTTATGTACAGTCACAGAGCAAATAAAAGCCTTTTTATGTGTGTGTGAGTGAGGGGAGCTACTACTAGTATACCAGTAAGAATGACTTCTATACAGGCTTTTAAAATGTCCTTTACCTCACAAAGTTGTATTCTGTTAATTAAGAAAATGATTAAATCTATACTTACAAGTAGGGCCAGCCCAAACAGTTTTGCCGCCCCGGACAAAAATATAAAATGCCGCCCCCCCCCCTAACACAGTAAAACTACTACTAAAAGAAATATTGTTCACAGATACTGTTTCCATGCCTATAAAACTCGAATGGCTCTTTAAACATAACACTGCATAAGAAAAACCATATTTATTAAATACCACACATTAAGCTAAAAACCAAAAGAAAGAGAAAAATCAAGATTTTTTTTTTTTTTTTTTACTTTTAATTCCGCAAAATTCCTGACTTTTTCTCTTAAATCAATTTTTCAACTAATTCATGTTCGATAGCCAATGCAGTTAAATTATTTAACCTGTCTGGAAGAGTTATGGAGCATAAGAAATTTTTAGTTAACTTTAATTTTGAGAAACTCTTTTCTGCTCTTGCCACAATTATCGGCAAAGAAAACGAAATTCTCGAAGCAATAGCAAGATGTGGTGTAAAATCTAGAGTTGAAATTAGCTTTAAAATTACAATTGGGCTTTTCTTTTTGCCTAATAAGGCCATAACTGACACTTTCATTTACTAGATCAAGTGCATTTTTATTCTCCGATTCCCCATCAGTCAGCATTAACTCCAATTGTTTACTCTATAAACAGTGTTAACACTATTACACTGTGTTACAATGTTTAATTAGCACTGAGTATCTTTTAACTCATATTTGCCCTGCAAAAATTTAAAATAATTGCATTGAGTACTTATTAAATTAAATCTGCATTCTAAGATATTAATCGCTTTGTTTACTGTAAAAAAATAAAACTATCTTGAATTTTAATTTAGGATCTTTCACCAGATCATCTCGTGCTTCGTAATCAAAATCAATAAGCTACGTGGCTGAGTAAATTCAGTGTTAGCCAGAACAGTATCCCGTCGGTCAGTTCTCTTGCATAACAGAACGTTTCATTTTAAATCACATCCAATCGAAGATCCTTTCAAAAAATCTTTACAGTTTCTTAAGAGTTCTAGAGCAGGTGGTAAATCGTTGTCTTTTGACTGCAATAGCTTTCTTAATAGATTCACGCAACTGAAGATTTTGTACCAAATAATAATAGAGCATAGGAACATGAACTGTTTGAGAGAGTTAAGTAATCCTGAAACCAAATCACTGGAACAAAAACTTAAAATTCTTTCATCAATTTTAACGGTAGCCTCACTTGAATTAGATTTGTCAATACCTTTATCCTTACTAAAAATACGATTTTTTTGGCATCAGGAATGCAATCTAGAAATATGGGATAGTATCTGGCTTGTTGAATTTCATTAACAAAGTGTAATTTGAATCTCAACTGGAAATGTTGTGAAAAATCTATGCAAAATGTGTAAATATTTGTTAGCACATCACATATAAACAACTGAAGCGAATGAAATGGAATTTATTGCAACACCAAAAGTGGCAACTTAATTTAAACTGCAGGTGCTAAAATATTTCTAATTCGTTTAAAAGCTTTGAGATTTAAAACTGTTGTTTGAAAACTGTGCGTAAATGTATGTTCGCCCTTTGTGAAAAAATGACTCAATGGAATAGAATGAAATTTGGAATTATATTGAATGGTAAGTTAATTGAAACAATAGATGCCAAAATTGTTTTAAATAATTCATAGACTTTGAGATTTTATAAAAATCGCTTCAAAAGTTTGTTCTGGCATCCATCAAAAACGGATTAAGAGAACAGAATGAAATTAGGTCATGCGGGTAACAAAGCATCATAGACATTTTTAAAAGATTTGAATAAATTGAAAGGATTTGTAAAAGGTGCATTGTATTTTTTCTTTTCTTTTTTAGGGGGCGGGGAGAGAGGGGGAGGGCGTCACTTTAAGGCGTCTGGAGATGATGCAATAGGTGGCTGTTCGACGTAAACAAATTACGTCGATTCCTTTTTTAAAATTATTATTATTTTTAAAATTTTGAGATATATATATATATATATATATTATTGAGAAAATTTTGTTTGACCACTTTGTGAAAACAACTAAAAGACAAAAAGGAATGAAATGAAATTTTGTTAAATAGTAGGCGGTTAGTAAATTAAAATTACAGGTTTTTAATTTTCTACAAATTTCAATTATTTTTGAAGTATGACGTAAACTTTGATTTAAAGTTTTTTGCACATCCAGTAAAATCTTCAAAATATAATTCAATCAGACGTTGCAGTGTTAAATATAGGATACTTGCTATTACAAAGCATTTTCCAGATATTCTCTTTTCGGTTTAATATTCATTGAAGCTCATTCACTAAAAGAAAACTTTAATTTTGAATGTAAAATATTTTCTCTATAGACAGTTTGTCTCAGTAGTTTGTTATTCTCTAATCTGTAATCTTTGAACAATACGCAAGGGTTATAACTTTGCTTTCTATATTTCTGCCAGTATGCTAATTCCATTTTTTTTTTGTACTCCTACAATACAAACGATATTAAGCGCGGTTAGTAAAAACCCATCAATGACAGATGGGTACATCAGCTGGTAAAGTTATATAGAATGATATTCGGAATATTTTTTAACAATTCTTCTGCTAATACAAAATGTATTTTTCAAATTTGAGCCAAAATGCCGCCCCGGACAGGGGTCCGGTTTGTCCGGCCCTAGGGCCGCCCCTGTTACAAGTCAATTGACTTTAAATCTCTACAAAAATTAAACATAACACTTAAAAGTAAAAGTGTATAACATTTTATTATCACATAAAACATTTATAAACTTAACACAAACATCAATGCATTAGACTGACACATCCACCACTTATGAACACTATTGATTCATTAAATATGGAACAGTTCAGAAAGAGAGAATAATACTCAGGAAGAACAGATTTTAAGCATCAGACAAGGCAGCAACACCAGGAAGGTTTTTACCTATTGAGAAAAAAGATTTAAAATATAAATACCTTTGACTACAATTTTTATGTATACATGGAACTAATTTTATTCAAGTAAAACTTAACTATATCAAATTATTTGTTTCATTGCAAAGTTACAATAATCATGATACTGTTTTCTGTTTAATGATACTGATGAAATTTCTCTACTGTAACAAGTGTTGCTTTCCTGTATTGGTCTTTGAGGCCCAGAATTGCAGAGTAATACTGCTAAGTTGTAAAGCACGCAGCTACTTAGACCTCATTTTATAGCTTTCGGCATTCTGAAGTTAATGGGGTGACAAAGGATTTTTGGGAGAACATTGTACATAGGCCATGGGTGACCCACAGAGCTGGGTCAAACAAACAAAAAGTTTTTTTTTTTTTTTTTTTTTTTTTGTCCAAATAACAGAACTGAAAAGAACAGTGCTCACAACTGTTTTGAATGATATCGCTAGAGGAAAAAGGGACCAAATTCTAGAAAAAAGAGACTAAAAAGAGACCTTGTAAAACGCAACCCACAACATTTGCAACATATTTGGTTGGCTTTTTTTTACACTCATGAAACAGAATTTCACCTTAGCTGCTATTTTTAAATTTGTACCTAAAAAGATCAGAAAAGGGAGGAATAAAACAAATTTATGAAATTCCCTCATATTTCCTGCTAGCTTTGTTGCCACTCTGCATGAGGACCTAACAAAAATAAATGAAAGCAGGAAGATAGAAAGAGGGTGAAAAAAACAATAAGTTTTAAGCAAATGTAGACAAGCCAGAACTTTGAAATCCACCTTTTTAATGTTAAAAATTATCCCTTTAAGCAGTCTGTTGCTCTTAATCAGCAATGCATAGTATCCAATGCTTCCTATGAATAGAAATATACATACAGCAAAAGCCTGGGAAACACTGAATACCAGATATGTGAAAATTCCGTAAAGTTCAGTATGTAAATAAAATGAAATTTGGAGGGAAAAGCCAAGGAAAAGGTAGAGAGGAGGTTAAATCTGATGCACATAGAGGTTTTTAATAAATTTTAGGACTCCTTACATGACAGTCTGAAAACTAAAAATATAAAAAATGGTGTTTCTCTCTCTCTCTCTCTTTTTTTTTTTTTTTTTTAAGTCAACATATTTCAATTTTAAGTGGCTATAACAAATTGAAATCAAGGTGGATCACCATTATCTGCATTTTTGTGCAAAATTAAACTATTCCTCAAAGGTGTACACAAAGCAGGGTTGGAAAAAAACCCGGTTTATTTGAAAAAAACCAAACAACCAGGTTTTTTTGGTTTAAACCGGGTTTTTTGGTTTAAACCAGTTTTTTTTTTAAATCCTTTTATAATTACTTGTTACATACTTCTAAATAAAAGTATTTGTAAAATGTTCAGATAACAATTAATATTCCTTCTGAAAGTAATTAAAACAAAGTAAATAAACAATTGTTGCTATACTTATGTGGACATTGAAATCATTCAATTTTTAATATTTTATGTAGAGATACTATTTTTTACATTTAGTATATAATATAATACAATATTGCCTGTTTACTACATTTTACATGGAATCTTGCACTTAGATTCATCAGTAATAATGGTGATAAGTTGTTCAAAATGATATTTTTAAGGTTTAAAAATAAGTTGTTAAAACACAAAACCTCTATTTTAGAAACTAATTAAAAATGCAGTCTATAATTAAAGTTTAATTAATAATTTTTAATGATAAAACATTAAGATGTCTATTAGATTGATATAAAAACTTATTGTTGATACTTATAAGGATAATTTTAAAAGATATCAGAACATATTCTATCTGTAGTATTCGGAATTTTAAACTATTCCTTAAAAAAAAAACCAACTGGTTTTTTTGAGAAAAAAACCATTTGGTTTAAACCATGATTTAAACCGTGGTTTAAACCAGTCGGTTTAAACCATGCCAACCCTGACACAAAGAGAATAGAATTCCCGTAGAATCACAAAAAAAAAAAAAAAAAAAAAAAAAAAAAAAAAAAATAAATAACTGTATGAACGAAGAAAAATAACACTGAAGAAGAATGATTTTGTTTAATACATTTTTAAAAAAAATTAGTAACTATTTCTTTTTCAGTATTTAGAATTTTTAACTTTTCGGTGCTAATCCTACAATCTGGTCGGGTTCGAGTCCCATCGCGCGGCTGTCGATCTAACGGTCTGGAGTTTTGGTTGGTTTTCTCCAGATGTAACGTGAATACGCGTTAGAACCACTTAGAAAGTCCTCCTACTAAGGCATCCCCCTTGGCAGATCGCCCTAGTGTAGCGTTGCCATAATCACACACAACAACAACCCTACAATCGGGAATTATTTGTGCACTTGACTTGGATCCATCCTGATGTTGCCATACAATTGTAAGGATCCCATTAAGTATTTGATATTCACCATGGCACAGAATTAAACATGTTTACTAGTGTAAACAACTGCAGTAATTTAAAGTAGATGCTAAAAAGTAAATAAAATCTGAAACACTTTCATATTTTAAATACACACTAAAGTGCTCTGTATTAAAAGTGTATGATAATTCATGTATCGTCCCTATTTTTCTACCTTGTTCCATAGAACATATCTTTGGAATCAAAATTTATCTTAAAATTGTCTTCTAAAACTGTTTTACAATCTTTGTCAAGCATATTCGAACTGTACTGCACCATTTTAAATACTGCTTGGAATGGTCATCATAATCCATAGAGAGTGCCATGTTTGTCTTTCTTGTTCCACAAACACTTCGGAACTGAAATCTGTATTAAAATTGCCTTCTAAAACTATTTTACAATTTTTGCCAGGAATATTCTATCGATACTTTTCCTTTGTAATAAACTGTCAGTGTTTGCCAGTTCCTAGCCAAATTTGGAAGATGTTGCCAAGCTTGGTTCGGTTTTGAAGACTTTTCGATACAAAATTTGGCGACCAATTATCCAAAATTGCAAACCTTGTGTGACTTTCAACATTTTATTCTCCCCCCCCCTCCTTTCTCGTTATCTGGCAAACACATTTGAAATAAATGCTTCAGCGCAATAAATTGTGTAGGCAAATTATGCCGACACTAAAAAACCTGCTATCACTGAGGTGTTTAAAAAAAAAAATCTGCATTTGTGTTTCCCTATCTTCTCAGATTGAATCATTAAAAAGTGAGGGTGAAAAGGAAGATCCAGATTCTATTTTCTTTTGCAAATAAGCAGGATCAGTAAAGATTCCTGTATTTGACATTTATGTGGATGGGTTTCTCAGTTGGTTTGCAATTAGGTTTCTTACAAGTGCTGATCATTCGAGAGTTGCCATGGCATGACTTCGGAATTTCTAGAATCCATGGTGAAAAAGAGAAAATAGGGACCGTTTACATGGAAAAGGGACTTTTAGAGAGCTCTAAGTAAAAAAGAGACTATTTGTGAGCCCTGAAAGAAGCATTCTCAAAATTAAATCTGTTCTGTTGAACTATTGTACTGTTAGACAAGATTGGAAAACATGTTAAAAGTAATTCGTAAAGTCAAAAATCAGAGTTTATATCTTATGACCGAGTGTTGGATGAAAGTACAGATAGGACAGGTACTACTCAAATGGCGATTTTTATCAAGGATGTTGATGTCTATTTTAAAAGATTAAAAATGCGGGGCACTGCTGTATTTACTTACCAATGCAATTAAGTCAAGAGATTAGTTACAGGTGAATATATCAATCTTGAATTGCGGTTCATTAAAGCTTCTCAAGTTGAAAACAGATGGTGCTCCTGCTATGTTGTTTTAAGTACAACTTATTGAAAACAAGGCCTTCAAAGTTGATAATATATATGCGCTAAATTTTCATTCATTATTCATCCGAGTAAATGTTCCAAGTCCCATAAAATGGATTCCGTTATCGTAAACCATAAATATGTTGAATTGCTAAGAGTTCTATCATTTTCTCAAATCTGTGAATCCTTTATGTGATAACTTTACATTTTATGGAGAAAGGAGCATTGATCTACATTCAAGTGTTGAAAAGATGATTTGCAGCAAGAAATACGATAAACTTTTGAGAGCAAGTCAAAAAGCCTTCTAGAGTTTTGCAACTTAGTATGTAACACAGCGTTTCTGGTAATATAACTAGCCACCTAAATGACATTGATACTTGTCCAAAAGGGGGAAAATCTATCAATTTTATTCCTGCATTTCAAGAATGAAACTCAGCATTAGTGAAACAACCATAAAGTACCAAAAACTTCCCTCTCTTTTGGGAATCGTCATTGTAATCAGATCTCCACATTGTGGAAATACATGCTTTTTCAATATCTGTGCATATTTCCATTATTACATAAATAAACAAAGTCCAGAATTAAAAAAAAAACTCATGTGCATTTTTATGAATTTGAAAAGACATTTGGTGTAGTTCTGAACTTACTAGGATTAACATAGAAATAAAAAGAGAAATTTCATAAGGTTAATTTCGAAGAGATGTATAAGAATATTTGGACAAGGATACACGTCCGGTATTTCCTTCACCAACACTCTTTATTGATTGTTTTACTATTTGAAAACATGCATCCATGTGACTAGCTTTCCACTTGAAGCACATCCATTAACAAGTAAGAACACGAATTATTGATGTTCATTTGGAAAACTTAATAAGTAGCAATAACCTGATTCAAGATCTATAAGAAATTAAGGAGGGGTTTTGAAATGGAGTTAGCTGCATTGCATTGGTCAAATGTTTAAGATTGGTGTTTCCTGTATATATCACAACATCTATCGGGGAAAATTTGAAAAATAGTTGCTTTCAGGTCCTTATTTGCTTAAAAAAATCTCTAGTACCATAGAGCTAAAAATAGTAGCAAAACGGAGCATTTGTAGCAATGGAAGCCCTGAAACTAGTTCTATTTTTTATTCAAAAACTTACCTTCTAACAATTCTAAGCTTGCTCCACCACCAGTGCTAACATGGCTTACTTTATCCTCAGTTTTCCACTTAGCACAACATGTAGCTGTGTCACCACCACCTATGAAAAATTGTGAGATTTATATATTGTTTTTTATTTTTCATAAACATATACAGTAGAAGACCTAAAATCCGCACAGCTTGGTTCCAGACCTTGTGCAGATTTTAGAATTTTGCGGATTTTGGGTCATCATAGGAAATTTATTCTATTTCCCTCAACGCACCCAGAAAAAAAGAAACAATAAAGATCAAGAGAAACAAATCATGATACTTATAATCAGAATCATGATATAAAAATACAGAGGGATAATACAATATACAAAATTATGAGATTATAGTACAACTTACTTAACCATGTATATTCAATAGTAGTTTACGACTTTGGAATGTTCTAATTATAGGTTGTTTTTTTTGTTTTGTTTTTTTCATTTCATTATTTCCTGTTTTGTAACACAGCTTTGCTGCTCTACAAATCAGAGATATTTCTTTCTCAGAGCCTAACCTTCATTAAATGTTATTTTATCAACTTTTTGATCATCCTCACTTGTTACTGTGTCAGTGTCATGTGATCATAATTGACTGTTAATTATGTCACTGTCAGTGATTTGAAGGATATCAATGGTACCATAAGAGCTCACAAACTCTTAAAATATTTTTTTCAACTGGGAATAGCTTATTTAGCTTTACTTTGTGGTTATAGTGTAGTTTTCTGAACTTGCAGCTGGCAGGGCAGATTTCATTGTTTACATTGAATAGACTGTGCGGATTTTAGAACCTTGCGGATTTCGGGTCGGCGGATTTTGGGTCTTCTACTGTATTTATTTTTACAAACAAAGAAAAGAGAAATAATTTAGAAATAAGCCTAAGAAAATAATTATAAGCTACAGGGAAAAAATGGAATAAGAAAACCTAAACAATTCAAAAGAATATTACAGATGCCATTCAAATGTTGTATTTTGATTAATTGAAGCAAAATAATTACCAGTTTAGTAGAAAATTTTTAGAGAATCAAAGCAGCTGTTAAATTAATATTTAAAAACTTGGTAAAAAATAAATATTTAAAAGTTAGTCCATGTAATGAAAATGAGATAAAATCACGTAGCAGATAATTACCAATGATAGTTGTAGCTCCACTTTCTGTGACTTCAACAACTTTTTCCATAACAGCCTGAGTACCTTTAGCGAAATTTTCCCATTCAAAAACACCAACTGGTCTGTAAAAAAGGAAAATTACTAATAAAATAAAAGATGAATTAGATTGACATTATAATGTGAATTTTAGAAATGAAATTATGGTGTAACATTGAAGAAATTGCTCAACAAAATTAATGAAAGCAAAATATGTTGAGATAATACATATTTTTGAACAAGATGAATAAAACAGTTCTTTTTGATATACTGTTGACACTCAATGTAATGGGATTATTTTAAAAATTAAACATAGCTATTTTGTATATTTTCCAGCAAGTCAGTCTTTGAACTTTTAGAACAGACAAGATATAAAAATGATCTTGTCTTTGCTGTCAGCACAACTTCTAATTCATGAACACCTTTTATGAATTTGTTTTCCTAACAGCCCTTTTTTACTTCCTTGTACGTAGTATAAGGAAGTAATGTGATCCCGAAAAATTTTGGGGGCCAAATTTCGACAAAAAAACCGATTTTGACTACCTCTAAATTTAATTTAAAATTTTTTTTCGATGCATCCTATCGTAGGCTAGCATGCACGATCATATTAACGCGTCTGCAACTCATTTTGACCAGCGGCGAGTCTGCTGTGGCCAGTTTTTCCATGCCGTCTGTACGTACGTACGTATGTACGTACGTACGTACGTATGTATGTAACTCGCATATCTCAAAAACTATTGGTCGTAGAATGTTGAGATTTGATAGTTAGGATTGTTCTATGATCTAGTTGTGCACCTCCCCTTTTGGTGGCAATCGAATGGATAGTTTATGTACAGGACCGCCCAAAAGATTCGAAATACATTACACTCTATGGGCCGAAATTCATTAAACTTGCCTAACTCAAAAGCTATTAGGCGTAGAATGTCGAAACTTCATATTTTGGATAGTTGTAACATCTAGTTGTGCACCTCTCCTTTTGGTTCCATTCGACTGGATAGTTTATCTACAGGACTGCCCAAAACATTCGAAATACATTACGCTCAATGGGCCGAAACTCATTAAACTCGCATATCTCAAAAACTCTTAGGCGTAGAATGTTGAAACTTTATATTTAGGATTGCTGTAACATCTAGTTGTGCACCTTCCCTTTCGATTCCATTCGACTGGATAGTTTATCTACAGAACCGCCCAAAAGATTCGAAATACATTACGCTCTATGGGCCGAAATTCATCAAAGCGTTTTTTAGAGGTATTGGGCTATTTCAAACGATTCAGAAGTGATGTATGTTGTAAAGAGTTAGAAAATGAATTTCTCCATTAAAAAAAGTGTCTTTATCATTTGTAGTTCTGCTACAGGAACACTCAAAAGATTTCCAATACATTACGGTCAATGGCAATTTTAGGGGCATTCATCCATTTCAAGCACAATACCGTCCTACCACATAAGTTAGGTAATGGTCCGACCACGGTCACGTGCCTCCCTCAAGAACTATGCGAAAAGTCGCCAAGCTTGGCGACTTTTGGTGTACGTGTGTGCATATTTAACTCTCAAATCTCAAAAACTATTATGAAATTTCATATATAAGAATGTTGTAACATCTAGTTGTGTATCTCGATTTTTGGTTCCAATCTACTGGAGAGTTTATATACAGGACCACCGAAAAGAATTTTAGTACTTTAATGTCTATGGACATCTTCAATATAATACAACTGTAGACAGTCATTGTTTGGTACATGCCCAAAAACTCGCCGTCTGTCCTCGACCTTGGCGAGTTTTGGCGAAATATCGCCAAATTTGGCGATAGTCAGTCATTTGGTCCATGCCCAAAGTATCGCCATTTGTCATCGTTCTTGGCGAGTTTTGGCGAAATATCGCCAAATTTGGCGATAATCTGTCATTGTTTGGTTCATGCTTAAAATCTCGCCAAATGTCGTCGACATTGACGAGTTTCGCCGAAATATCGCCAAATTTGGCCCCAAAAATTATTTCGTATTTTGTATAACTCTAAAACTTTAACCCGTAGAATTTTAAACTTTTGTATTTAGAACTATATTATAATACCAACTGTTTTCAATATCTTTTTTGACAGCAATCACTGGGAATTTATTTACAGGGTGAGCCAAATGACTTTAAATACATTAAGGTGTATGGATGCATTCAATTCATTGAAAGTCCTTGGTCAATGACTACTTTGGCTATCCCCAAAATCTCGCAAACTATCTCAAGTTTGTCGGCTTTTGGTGAAATATCGCCAAATAAAGTGTCAGAAGGAAATGTTTCAAATTGAACTCAGCTTGGCGATATCGAAATATTTGGCTAGAAATCGCTAAACCTTACTATTATTGATATTTTATCTCTTTCAAACAAATAAGTTTAGAGGAAGTGCGTAGAAAACATTTTTGATTTAATAGACGTGCAAGGAAGTCATGTGTTGGACACATCAGATTTTTTAGATTGAGTTAAGACAGATTTTATGAATACACTAGCTGTGTAACCGTTCTCCGCACTGTAGAAAAAAAAATATTTTCCTTACACACATAAATGGAATCAAACCTGGTGATGCAGAATTTCAAAAAATGAAAATTTATTTGAATCGTGATGAAAAGTTTACGTCATGAATGCAAATCTGAGATGATTGCAACTTGACAATGACACAAAAATGGCATCAGTGTCACGGGCAATAAAAAAAAAAGGGGGTTACGGTATGCAGATGAAACTTTTCATTTTCAAAATGCCTAAAGTTTCATTGTTTCAGTTTATACCGATTATTCTACTTTCTAGTAAACTAATCGGAATTAAGATATGAGGCTTTAGCATAGTACGTAGCATTTTTTAGACACACCAAAAATGCTTTTAGTTAAAAATAACCAAAATTGGAGGTTCGAGTTACTGACGTGATGACTTATTTGTTTCCCTTAATTGTTAAAATTAAGAACTTTAGTGGTAACAGTGGATTCCGTTACTACGAAACTGTAGCAATGTAAAAAATAGAACATTAAATGAATTTAGTTATTTATGTTTGCTTTGCTAGAACTGCCATATTGGCGTAATTGACGTCGCAAGTAGATGGCAAATAGCCAAAATGAATCGCAAATTCAAGTTGACAATAGTAATAATCTATAAGCAATAACCACTAACCTTTCCGGGCTTAAGAAACATTCTCATTCACCTTCAAAAACATCCATATTTATAAAGAATTCCTATTTTATTCACTCTGTTTGGCAGTATTTAAAAAAATTATCTAGGCATACGGTCGTAAAACCGGCTTATCACAGTCGTAGCATGGAATTAGAAATACAAACGTAAATGCATAAGCTATTAAATACAGAATTACACTACAATTTAATATTTGTTGCCAACTTTGCTAAGAAAGGTACTAAAGTAGGAATCCGCATACATTTTAATTTGTAAAACAAAATTTGTATTACACGTTATTAAATATGCCATTCACACAGTTTTCAGTAAAAGAAACCTCCATTGAGTTGCTTTAACAAATAAGAATAAATTATTACATGTACGGTACTTCGATCGCCAAAGTGCCAGCACACACCTTTCTGTGAGACTTTTTTTAAGGAATAATTCGGAGCATTGATTTAACTGCAACCACAATGGGAAATAGTTATCTATCACTTATATGGCTTGATCGGCAAATTAAAACAAGCATCTACTTGAAAAGGAGAAGTACTTTAAATTATTAACTATGTGTTAATGTGTTTTATTCATCGTTAAATACTATGTACAAAATGCGAGACTTTCAATCACCTTAAATTTGGAGGAATTCCCCTAACTTAAATTTCCTTAATTTGTTGAAAATTCTGTAGATAGATCACTTAAAATAACTGCATTATTTCTGCATGAAAAGTTAAAATTTAATGTCATATTCTAATAAAACCTACAGTTGTTTTTAAAAACACTTCCTTTGCGCTCTCAGTAATTCGCGCTAAGCCTAAAACTGTGCAAATCGCCAGAACCTATTACTCTCTCGAAATCGCCATATCAGCCAATTACTTTTCGTCAAACTAAAACAATTATACATAATAATCTCAGAATTCTCCAAGTCCTGACATTGCATTCCTGTTCTGATTTCCCATGCACAGGATACTTGGAATAAAAAAATAACCTAGCAAAGATCTAAACAGAAAAAAAAAATCGTCATTCATTTAGTTTTACTTCCAAGAGTCTAAATGATTTAATAAATTCACCAAACATGGCAACCATGATGCTTATTTATCACTTTTTGATTACAGGGATTACATTGCGGAATTACGGAGAGCATAAATTAGCCTTTCTGATGGGTTTTTTTTATCAATCTCCTAAACTAATTTGAACTTCGAAATTCAAGTTAGCAGAGGTCCTTCCTCGGAATTTTCCGAATCTGTGGACACTTCAGTCGAAACTCAACTCCCCACCGTTACGAAGGAGACTGTGCAACAGACACAAGCAAACAGATTTTAATAGTATAGATTTTTACATACATCTCAATATAAATGCAATTTTAATAAAAATTGAATAAACAACTGCTTTTAAAAATTTCGAATTTCTTGCATCATAATGTAATGTGCAATTGACTGACTGTCTGAATGTTTGATTCTAATTGCAGCACCTTAGCTAGATTGCCTAATCTCCAGTTTGAGTTGTGGGATTAGGGGTTGCGTGGTGTGACCTCTGTGGGGGTCTTTCTAAGATCTTCAGTTTGAACTGGTTATCATCTGGAGGCTTAGATCACAAGGTATAAAAATAATGTACAAATAAATAACACACCAGTTGTACTTTCTCTCACAACATAGATGAAATAAATCTATCACATATCCACCCCCCAATTTTGTCTCCAAATGAAAATGACACCGAAGCATTTTAACTTTTCATTTTGTTGCTCAGCCGCTCTTTTACAACATTTTAACAGCATTAAAAATAAGGAAACAAATTTCTAAATTTCCATAATAAACACACGGTAACCTTTATTTAAATTAGTGTTTGTGAATTTAAAAATGCCAAGTACTGTATTACAAGTAATTCTGAGTAATTTTTTAAAAGTCTCTTTTCTTTTCCTTTTAGTTTAAATTTTTTTAGTCTTTTTTTTTTTCAGACATGTAACACATCTGATCCAATGGTGTTTAAACATCATCTTAAATGTCCATTGTCTTTTTATAAAGTGACAAGATAATACTAAACAAAAATAACATTTATTTGGTACAGAAATCAGTCATACTTTACTAAGAATTACCACAACAGATAAATTACAGGTCCAAACAGAAAACGACTCTCTAAACTGTACCAAATATGCTTACAATACAACAGCTTAAAATCATTAAACAAAAAACTTTATTACTCCTCAAAATTGTAAAATATAACACAATTCTTAATATAGGGCAATGTAGGGAGAAAAATTCCTATTTTAAAATAGTTGTTCCCGGAACATGCTTGCTAATTATGGCCATTCATTGTTATTTTGAACGATGGCAGAGTAATAACCACAAAGATGGAGAGGCAAAATGAATGAAATAGAAAAGATTTTATCTCCTCTATCTTGCTGAGATAAGTCTGTCCAACATATGACTATGGGACAAGTCTGGTCAGCCTACTAGTACTGTTTTGTACTTTTTAATGAAGGTTTGCATTCCTCCATAATAGTTCTATGTAAATAAAAAAAGTTTTTTTCCTAACAGTGTCATAAGTTATACAGTGTTGATAAATATTTTGTGTGCATTAAATTAAAAATGCTTGTTAAATTCATTTTTCGATGAGCGAGCTAAACTAATAAGTAATCCAAGTAATCCTACAGTAATATACTAAGGTAGTTTCAACAGAGACTACCTGCATTTTTTTTAAGATTGTGATTAAAAAAAAAAACTGAAATGTTAAAAGAAAAGGTTTTTAAAAAGAAGGGAAAGCTGCATGACAACTATAAAAACAAGATATCTTCAATGAGGAAAAACATGATCCAGTTAAATTTAATCTTGTAGATGATAAAGTTTATACAATGGCAGGTAAGCATTATGGATATGCAAACCTAATGCTAAAATCAGTGCCTAATAATGTCATTACATACAACTACATTAACCATGCAAAAAAACATGGACGTGCAACACATTATAAAATCTTGTTTCTATAGTCAATTTTAAAACTGATACCCAAAGGAATTAATCATAGATAGCTCAAAGCTTTCTTTGCAGAACTAAGATCAGTCAATAAGGCTGTTGTTATTAACTTAAGTCACATTCGCTGGCCGAGTAGGGTAGAAAACTCTGCATAGAATCTGGACACAGCTCAACACTACAACCGTGGGATGGGTCATTATGACCCAAAATCAAACTTGTTTCTGTTTTTTTCAAAAAGTTAAAAACTGAACTTAAAAAAATTTGTGACTTTTCCTAACTTTATGTTATTAAATATTTGAAAAATAATTAAGTACTTAGCTTTTATCAATTTTTTGTTTCTAACATGTATACCTAGGAACATGGAATGGGCCATTTTGACCCAAAATTTCCCATGAGTCTGGAATCCGCAGATCAAATTAAATAAATGTCATTTATAAAATTAACAATAATGACATAATAAATGGCATAGTAGCATAGCATTGTGTCATTTCATTACAACTTGAATTTTATAAGTTGGGTCAATTTGACCCATCCTGCCGTTTTATATGCTGAGGTATACCTACCTCAAGTGACACAGTTCCAATAACAATTTTAGTGAAAATATTTTTTTTAGTTTTAAAGTAATATTAACCTTAATATGAATGTTAAGGTTAAACAAATGTCATTACCATTTAAATGCAGTATTATTTTTGCACTGCAACATGAATTTTATAACATGGGTTAATTTGACCCATCCTGCCATTTAAGGTATACCTCAAATGCTGTGGTTCTAGTGTTAAAGACTTTCATTAGGGAAAAAATATGTACATCTCATTGGCGTGCAAGTTATGTGAAAATTTTTGAAATGACTCTTTGCGCAAAAGTTGAACAACCCTGTGCTGTAATAAAATATTACACAAACATGTAGAGCAGCATTTCCCAAACTGTAAGTCATGACAAGATCATGAATGTACATCTAGATGCATCTTTCTGCAATTTCCTAATCAAGCATCTGAAAAAGTTCAACACACAGAGGATGAAAAGAGACCCTACATATTAAGTTTCTAAAAAGCGAGTCACAGTATTTAAAAGTTTAGGTTGAACTACTTGAAAAGTTGAACTACTTTTGTAGTTCATTAATCCTTCAAAGTAAACTTAAAAAAAAAAATAAAAAGGTTACAAAATTTATGTGCAGTGTATTTCAAATAAATAACTTTGACATTAGAAATAAAATTAAAAAAAAATACTAGATGACAAATTTGAATTACATGATATTTAATCTGTATGATTATACTTAGAAATGGCATCTTACCCATTCCAAACAATTGTCTTTGCCCGGCCAATAGCAGCAGAGAATATTTCTGTGCTTTTTGGACCAGAGTCTAAGCCGAGCCAACCTTGAGGAATGCCAGACTCAACAGTAGCAACATCAGTGGCAGCATTTTCTGCAAATTTATCGGCTATGACAAAGTCGACAGGCAAATGAATCTGCACACCATTTTTTTTGGCTTTTTCCATCAGATTTGCAACAATTTTTGATCCCTCTTCATCATATAATGAATTTCCTATCTAAAACAAGAATTATTTATTTAAAAACTCCAGGAAAAAAAATTACAGTCATTATGCAAAAAATTCAACCAGGAAAATGTTCAATGCTGTACATTATTATTATTAGAAATTAGATAATTAAGATTTAGAATTTTCACAAATTTCTTATGCAGTCAAATTTTAGCAAAATGATGAGATAAAAATATTTTAATGTTATTAATAAGCCTGTATAACTGAGAGTTCACAAAGCAAAAATTATTAAGATGGCAAAAACTAATTAAAAAAATTGTAAAATAACAACAAAACTTACAATAAAAATTTTGAAAACTCATCTGGAAATAGAAAAATATTCAGAAGGTAAGCATTTTTTAGTTAATCTAGTGATGCATACCAGGACTGGGGGTTAACCCCTCTCCCCTTTGAAAACAGGCAGCTTTACTAAACAGACTTATTTAATTCACACTGCACGCCATGCCAGATCTTGTAAGCATTTTTTTTTTTTCCACTAACTTCCCCACCTGCAATCAACGTGAAATGACAAATTTTCCAGACACATCTCTGTATTATTGTATTGCCAGATCTCTGGCAATACAATAATACTGAAAATGGTGTTTATAGAGTGACTAGTTCTCTTAGAGGAAGCACATAAAAGAATTTCAATCTCAATTTAAAACTCTGAATACTGGCATCATTTAAAAGCTGCTATAATGTGCAAGATAAAATCAATTTTTTGCTAACTTCCCTATCTACAACTGAGCTGAACTTTTGTATACTAACATATTTTGGCTAACAATACAATATTCTTGGAACAAATTAAAAAAACAAAAAAAAAAAATGTTTTAAACTTTATAATTTCACAACTTATCAGCTTGAGTACTTAATGAAATTAAAAAAAAGTGCTCACTTAATTTTTTTAAACAAATAATTTATTTTAAAGACTATTTTTAAGATGTTGCCAATTGGAATAAACTCAGGGAGAATTTCCTCTGAAGAAAGTCTGCATATGCCATTGAGTTCATAACATTTGACAATCTTTTCTATAACAAGCCCACAACTTTATATATTCATTTTTAGATGTGCATGATATTGTATACGATATGATACAAGAAATTAATTCATAATTTTAATATTAAATTCTTTTGACAAAGTGATTAGTTAAAAGTTTAACCATACATATAAATCAGTCTAACTTGCTCAATTCTCCCTTTTCACAAAAAGGTAAAGAGCGTTCTTACATATATATCTGGATACTTTTTAGGACAGTGGTAACACAAGAGAAAAAAAGCAAGTCTACAACTTGACACTCTGGCATGACTGACATAGATATTTGCTTTCTTTTATAGGAGATCTTAATCTCTCTATTTCCTCTTTTGCCATTACAACCAGAGAGTGAAAATATTGTTAGCGAATACAGTTCTTTCTATATCCTCCACTCATATGTCCAGCTATCAAATAAAAGAAGTGTTCCTCTCTTAGAGTAAGGCAGAAAGAAATATATAAATTTTTGCAGTTTGTTGTAGGAGGAGCCCGATAAAATAATAAGAATACTCAACAAAAGATGCTTTTTAAAGGTAAAATTATTTTTAAATTTGTAAAATAACACACATAAAAAGTACCACAATACAATTGTTTCAGGTTGTACAAAAGGTTAGAACCGAAAGTAAACAACAAAGACAAGTTGCCATTCAAAAGAAGGAAAAAGTAGGAAACCAGATTATCTTTAATGTGCGTTATTTTACAAAGTTAACTCATTTCAGATCTATAAAAGTTTAAAGCAATGAATACCTCCATGTTATTCAGTGTTTTGAGGAAAGTAAAGGCCATTCCACCACCAATAATCATTTCATTTACTTTATCAAGCAAATTTTCAATCAGCTGAATTTTATCTGCTACTTTGGCTCTGTAAATTGAAAAACAGCATAAAAAAAAGACAGCAAAAATTAATTTTCATATCGATGAACCACAGTAATAAGTAGTAAAAACATACTAAAAATGGTAATAAGAGAATACCAAAAATAAAATAAATAAAGTAGCTTCAATCCTTGTAAGATAAGGTAACATGGAAAGCTATGATACGTGTAAAAAAAAAAAAAACCATGTTTTAAGAAAATTACTATACATTTTTTATTAGTGTAATAAACTTAAGAAAGAAAAACTCAGATCTCCAATTCTTTTATACTCATTACGAATATAAGCATTCTGCCTGAGCAGACCACTATTAAGGCCTGTTCAGACAGAAATAGTATTAAAACCTCAAGATTTTATGCTCTCAATTACAATTTTCTCCATTTAAGTCAGCTAATTTTTTTTTTTTAAATTTTTTTTTTTTTTTTTTTTGTGAGGCTTTCCAGATTTAAGAAGGAATTATTCAGAAAATATATCTGAATTTATATTAGTAAAGCACAAATTGAAATGAATGAAACTGAAGTTTTTAATTAAAAAATATTATTTTCACACACACACACACACACACACAATTACAAAAAAAAAAAAAAAAAAAAAAAAAATCATTAAAAACACCAAAAACCCTCAGTCAACAGGGAGATTTCATTTATTAAGTGCTAGTCATTTGGCCACTAGGACATTAGACCCTGGGATCTCCAATAGTTATGCACTTGATAGTGCAGGGCACTCGTCCAAATGCAAAGCAATAGCTGGTCACGAAGACAATCATGTCCAGTCAGAAGTCTAAAAGCTGCAACTGCAGCCACGCGAGGTGAGTTAGGAACTAGCTGTGGCTTAGAGAAGAGAACATTCCAAGAAATATTCACTTGAAAGATGCAGTGCACAGGGAGATAAGCAGTCAAAATAGATCAAACCTCAAAGGGTTAAAAATCCGGACAAAGCTAATTCAAAGTTACGAATTCCAGATGCATAAACAAATCAATGAGAAAGACATTTATACTAATTTATTACAGCAGGAAATTTTATCAAGTAAAAAAGAATTGGAAAGCTAATACATATAATAACAAATACAATTTTAAGAATATAAAGACTGCATACTGAAATAAATGAATGCTCTTGTATATTAGTAAGAATCAAACTTTGCATGAACTGAATCATTTTTCTCCATGGCAATTTATATAAATTAGGTAGCATAGTAATCAAACTTAAGTCTTACCCTCCTAAGATAGCAAGAAATGGTCTAACAGGATTAAGTAAGGCCTTAGCAAAGTATGCCAATTCTTTTTTCATTAAGAATCCAGATGCTTTTTGAGGAAGATCGACTCCTACCATTGAACTAAAATGACAAAAAAAAAAAAACATTTTTAATAAAGATAAATAGTAAAATTGGCACAACAAACATTAAAACCCACCCAAAATGTGTAACAGACCTGTGAGCTCTATGAGCAGTCCCAAAGGCATCATTGACATAGACATCACCAAGCTTTGTAAGAGAAGCTCTAAAGGCTGCTACATCTTCCGGCTTAGCTTTAACCTAAAAATACAAAGTTGTTTACAATCTTAATTTGATTAGAAAACTTTTCTCAAAATACTGTTCAAATTATAGGATTTATTGTTATGCACTGATATGATATGAAAAGCAAATATTCTTTGTTTTAAAACATTTTGTCCAATCAAGTAAAATAATACTCTCTTCTTTGCCTCTTTAAAGATTACAAATGTATACTAAAAATGCATGAAGAGACATGACCTCTTCATATACTTGTCTAATTTAATAAGTGGAACAACAAAAAATCTTTACAAAAAAATTCTTGCAACTAAAATCAAACAATATTGATTTGTAAAGCTAATTTCTAATCTTATGAATGGAAAAAAATAATAAAATATATTTGTTCACTTATGTTCTATACAAATGCACACTGTTGAGCCAACTGGCTTCAAATTTTGAACCAATATGAAAAAAAAAAAGCAACTTTAATAATTAGAAAACCCGACCATTCCCTGATTTTTCGTAACTTTTATGTTCATAAACATACTCCAATGGAGTATAACACTTGACAAATAGAGACTTTGAGGCCAAAAGTTTGTTTGACATCACAGATTAAAAAATTTGCAGTAATGATTTGCTCTGAAAAATTAAACCATTGCACCATTTATCTGAATGAGGGAGGGGATTAAAATCATCTGGTAATAACATCTGGATTAGAAATCATGACATCTTACATTATGAATATATTTTTTCTTTTATTTATATAAATTTCAAAATCAATTTTTAATTTTTAATTTTTTAGTACAGCAGAAGCTGAGTTACTTCATTATTTGGTTAACTCATTTGATTGGACGAATGAAAGTTGATAATCGGATTGAAAAATAAAAGAATCTGATATAGTTAGAGTTGCTGACAGGGTGCAAATTCTACATTTTATCCAAGGGGGAACATTTGAAAGAAAATATTTTTTAGGAAGGGACATTTGAAAAAAACAGAAAGAATAAGGAGGGAAGGTGTTATAAATGCTTCTCTGTCTGGGAAGTGACTTAAATTCAAACAAAAGTTGACCCCTGGATTTTCTATGAGCATATATTTCTGCCTATGTCGATTCTACGACTACCCTCAAATTTTGCTCGCAGCAGAGCAGTGCTTGCTTGATCATTTCATAGTCTTCCTTTGAAACTTGATCTCAGTTACAGAATGAAAAGTGGCATCAGGCATGTGTATATCTATTTCAAAGGGATGTTTGTAACTTGCTCTTTTGTCTAGTAAACAAAAGGAGAATTTCTATTCTCAATACTTAAAATCGGTAGGTACTGCTGAACTTATAAGGACAGAAATTAATTTAGCATTTCTCCAGCAGGGGATAGATTAATTGATCCCTGTCAGGGATACTACTATCTATCTCTACCAAGGGATATTGCATTCTTCAGCCGGGGACGATTCACGGCATCCCCCCTGGGAATTCGCAACCTGGTGGCTGACCTTAAATCCTACCATCTGTGAGAATGACGAGGTTCAATTAACGAGTAGAATGGGTGAATCCGCTCTGTCAAAAGCACTGATAGGGAGACTCACTGATTAATGGATGAGACTAGGGAAAAATGTGTTTGAACAGCTCAAAAAAAGATGCAACAGTCCAGGAGGCTGCATCAGCATAACATGTGTTTTAGACAAATTTTTTGTTGCATTACATGTGTGAATATAAAGTTCCATTGTCTAAATGAATATTCGCTGCCTGTATTCCTTTGTCATTTATTCTGTGGGATGCACCACAGTGATTAGACTGGTCATTTATAATGATGAAGGAATGCGGAGAGTAAATATTTGTTTAGAGTGAGACTCAAAATATTTACATAAAACAACATAAAACATGTTTAAAACACATTTGGACTAATGTAGCCTCCTGGACTGCATGCATCTTTTTTTTATTTGTTTGAAAGTTGTTTTCCTTTGTCTCGTCTCCTTATCAGTGAGTCTTGCTCTTAGTACTTTTGACCAAGCTGATTCACTTGTTTTACTAGTGAATCGAACATCATCATTCCCACAGATGGTAAGACTTAAAGTCAGCAGAGTTGGTTAATGCGAGTCTGAAATATACTTATATGCTTGATCACAAAATTATACTGTTCACATAATTATGTCCACACAGACAAAACAGGGCATTATTGATGAAGCTACTTGTGCACACACCAACCAATATATAACTACTTATCTTACTCAACGTAAGATAAGTAGCAAAGGAATCAACAGAAGCATGAATATGGCCATGGATGAGTAAGAGTGCCAAAAAAAAAAAATTGTAATCATGGATTTTAAGTAGGTAACTTGTTTTAAAGTACATGTGAAAATAAGTCTTAAGCAAAAGATGGGTACTTCAGCTAGTATGTATATACAGGGTGTCCCCAAAAGGTGGTCACATGCTTTAATCTTTATCTATTAGAGAAAAGTGGACAATGTGAATTGAAAAAATGTTCAGAATAAGGTAGGAGAAAAGACTATGTTAAAAAAATTTCCTTTAGTTAATTTACAAAAGTTATACTTTTTTAATTTGAACACGATTCCCTTACAAAAAATTTCTCAGTATAATGTGTTTCATACACTAATGAAGTGATGTACAAAATTTGAAAATTATATCCTAAAAAGTGTCAGAGGTATGAAGATAAATACAAGCTGACTCAAATCACTTTTCATTGACTTTCAAAAGGGAAAAATCCCATTGTATGATTGCCTTCAGGGGTCATACAGAAATTACAAAAGAAAATACTTTTTTGCTTTAAAGCAATAAAGTTTACATTCGAATTCATGTATAGCCTAAATATAATTTTACTGTAGTTGTGATCACATGCAATCTATAGACACACTGGCACAATAGCTGACATGCTGGTATTAAAAAGAATGTCAAAATCAATGAAAATGAATGGTATAATCACTTCTCAAACTATTTAACAAAACAAAGCTTTCTTCATATCCTTTCATTCTGTATGCTGAAATAGTCAAAAATACTGAAAGTATATGATTTAATACTTCTTCATTGCCCTGAATCCGATGTGCTATCCATAAGTCTAAGCTAAGAGTTCCTGCATAATTACAGGCCTCTCTGATAGTTACCCAAGGCAGCCCACATGCATGCCCTACAGGTTCTCATCCTCCCTGCATCATAGGATCTACAAGAATTATCTGTAGACCACTGATAAAGTCATATTTTACAGTAAAGATACTTGAAACCGAACTGGCTTAACCCCCTGCATGTTTGTTTCCCAGCAAAACGAAACTATTCCCAGCAAACGAAACTAAGTAGTTCTGCTGCCTTAAATCCATTTTTGTCTTCTTTTTTTGGCAATGGAAACTGAAATGTTCTGAAACCTTTTCTTGAATGATTTGAACAATTTAGTCCAGGACACCCATTTTCACAGTATATTAAAGTTTCAGTTTATCATGCTCAATAGCACACAAGAACAAATATAATAATAGCACATGCAAATTGATATAGAATGGGAAACAAGTATTGGTGGGTACGATTCAACTGCTTTAAAGTAGTTCTATTTTAAGGTAGAGATGTAACGAATAGTGATTTGGCCGAATACCGAATATTCGGCCAATAGCTCAGGCCGAATACCGAATATTCGGCTCATAGTTTAGGCCGAATATTGAATATTCGGCGGCTGAATACTGCATTTTTAAAAATTTCATTTTAACTGTAAATAAAATATTGCTTTTCAATTTTGTAATTAAATACTAAATAAAGATTAAAATTCATTTTATATTATTTGTAGGTACTTAAAAACAAACAACAGTATTTTATCTGTAAAACTAAAAAAATATTGATCATGATAAAATATCTTTTATAAAGTTAAACACTAATAACAGCATAATTATATTTTGAGATATTCATAATTTAATAAATATGCTATGCTAAATGTCATTAATCTGGTAACTATACATAATCACATCATGTTTTGGGTTTTACAGACTCTGAGCAAAACATATTTAGCAGCTTTTCAAAATTATGCTTATAATTAAGGATCTGAAAAAAATCCTTCTACCCCTACCCAATAAAGAAATTAAAAAATCAAGTCAAGTATTGTCAATAAGTAGAAAAGTCTGCAATTCTGTAATACTATTATTGCATTAGATTATGTTTCATTCAGCTTAAAATTCAATGAATTAGGATATTTTATTATATAAGATTAACTCATTGAAGTATAACTAAGCACTATTATTTGTAAATGCATTAAAAAAAATATTTCTCTCTCTTTTTCCTAAAATTATTCAGCCGAATATGTAACAATATTCGGCCACAAGTATTCGGCCTACCGAATATTCGGCCAACTGAATATTCGGCTTACCGAATATTCGGCAAAACAGCCGAATAGGCCGAACACCGAATAGTGGCCGAATATTCGTTACATCACTATTTTACGGCACGCTAAATCTGAAAGAATCAAATCACCTTGGCACCACTGGCATCGACTCCTTTACCCTCTTCTTCTATATGAAATCTTAAATTCTCAAGTAAAATAACAGAACCGCTTGAAGGATTTGCACATGCTGCTTCTACTTCTGGACCGACACAGTCAGACAGGAATTGCACATCCCTGAAAGAAGTGAACATGCATGTTGAATATTGAAAAATAGGTTACAACTCATTCATTAAGACTTAATTCAGTTAATCTGAGGATCAGATTTCAAAATCTACAATCTTGCTGGATTAAGTATTTACATTCTTTTACAAATTTCACAATTCTCAATTATTATTATTATTATTTGAAGCTGTTAAGAAGCAAATTGTGAAAGCCAATCTCCTTTTACTAAAACCCTGAATTTATATACATCCTATCAGTTTAAAAATAAACAAAGAAGACAAAAGAAACTATTTACAAATGCTACATCAATCTTCCCATCGGACTATTTTACGTTAAATTTTATCACTAAGGTGTTTGTTGAAGTACAGCAGACTACAGAAGAAAAACAACAACAACAAAAAATCCAGTTTATTTAAGGGGAGGGGGGGGGTAATAGATTGATGGTGTTCATGACTAAGTAAAACAAAATTTAATGGCACAAGAGCTCAAAAGAGAACAAAGGCCTGTGTTGCCCAACTATGCTTTTGCAACAACCATACTCATAACATATATTGTGTTATAATGGAATAGAATATTTTTGGAGGGAAAAAAAAAAAAAAATCAGACACACACACACCATACGAGTATCAACAGCTATGACGCCTTTAACCCTACAGCGTATACTATAGACAACTGGCTACACTATCATTTTTCTGCAATAAAAAGGAAATTTTGCAGTTTTTGTGTAAAAGATGCCTTTAAAATAGATATGAGAGTATTATGGAAATAATTTTTAGTTTTTAAAAATGCATGGCAGCTTTATTTTTTGAGAGAACAAGCTTGAATTCAAAGAGCATGATCCAGTAATAAGAAATTTTTGCCCGAATTTTTGATTGCTTCTAGTTCTTATACCTAAATGAAAATAAATCCAAAACTATTAAAAAATAGAAGTATTAGGACTAAATAATGTAGAGTTAGGCGATATTACTTTCTTTTGCTTTATGAGAGAATAGGGTGGACAATAATTTTTTTTTCAAATTTCAGTTTTTTTCAAGAGTTTTCTGGGACCCGGGGAGTTTCTGTGAAGTCAGCATGCTTTACGAGAGAAGGGGGTTTGCTTTGCCTGAACTTCTACATCTTTTTGATCATTCTCAGTTTCTTAGTATTATTTGTAGAATCACCACTCTGCCAGAAAGACAGAAAAAGAAGAAGGGAAGAGAGGTTCAGAGCTGATCATATTAAGATGGGGCCCCGGGTTACTTCGGGGCCCTCTTTACTATAACATGCCAAGCATTTTATCATATTTTCAAAGTCTGATTATCACATGGGCAATAGCCCGGGCCTCCCAAATCTTTCAATTTATTGTATTAAATTTATATATACTGCAATAATAATTTTTAAAGCTAAATTTCCTTTATAATATCTACATCATAATTGCGTAACAATAAAAAGACTTCGAGACTTATTTTCCTTTCTTCTAACTCAATGATTTTGGTTTCTAAGACGTATTGATCAATAAATAAGAAATTAAAAGCATTTTTGAAAACTTATGACCCTATGTACTTATCACAAAATATCCATTAGTTAGCATTTTTTTATATTATGATGAAGAAAAGAAAATTTCAAAATTTTTAATACAAAAAAAATTTCGAAATTTTCTTTTCTAGGTAAAGTTTTTGGCATGCGAAACTTGGCGCACACATACGTTAATAATACAAATGGATTAAAAATAATATTAAAATCGATTTTAAATGCATAGTCTTGTTCTAAATGAGTATAAATGCATGGGTAATTTTAAATTCAATTTTAGAATTATTAAAAAAAAGTTTTATTTTTATGCTGGGAAAATGAAAAACAATCAAAAATAAGTTAAATGCCTGTAATAGCATAAGGGCCTAAAATAACCTCTTGCCCTGGGATGATTAGGGTCTGCATGTTTGGTCACTATTGCGCTTTTGCAACATAAAATATTTTCAAAACTTCCAACATTGAATTTTAAAATTACGCACATATACTTGAGAAAGATTATATATAACCAAGAATAATTTTTATTTTAATATTTTACGCATTTGTATTATTAACTCTTACGGACATTAAGTCTGGGATGGTTGTTTCTACAAGGCGCTCAAGTTTGGTGTGCAAGTAAATTTTCCTGGACTGACAAAAAATTTGTAATTTTTTTTTCTTCTTTAAAACATAAAACACAAGGCACTGGTACATGGGGTAAAAAATGGCATTTCAATTTACTGTAATTAAATCGTGTTTACCACCCAAAAAATGTCTCCCAGTTGATCTAGTGATGGACAACAATAACTATTACAGAGGAAATTCAGTTTTATTGTTATTTTCAGTATATATATGAATTTTTAATTTATATTATCGGGATATTTGAGGATCCTGGGCTATTTATCTATTTACTGTTAAAAATTTAGCATAACTCATTTTCTTAAGGAATAGAACTTACTGAGAAGAAAGGAATGTTCTTTTACACGACACGAATACTTAATCATACTAAATCAAGATTTAAAATCTACCTAAGTATAAATACATGAAAAGTTTACCGTCCAAGCAGCTTCTTTAATTCTTCAGAAACCAGCTTTAAGGAATACTTTTCATTTCTCTGACCATCAGGACGTCCTAAATGACTCATTAAAACTACAGATTTTGCTCCTTTTTCCAAAGCAAATTTAACAGAGTCAAGAGCAGCAACTATTCTGTAAATGTAAAGAAACAACTTTACTAAGATTGGATGTTTAAAACAAAATTTTAATCAACATAATCTGATAATCCATACTAACTGAATATAAAGAGTTCACTTGATGATGATAGCTATGCATTAACTTTAGAAAATATTCATCTGAAAAACTAGTGAATCATGCCAAATAAATAAATAAAATTGGGCTATATTCTGTATACAGTGCAGTTTACATATCAATGTTTGTGTTTACGTTTCATTTGGAGGTCATTCTGGTGCCATCGTGGGCGATACATATCAGTAGTGAAGTAACCTGTCGGTGGTATTTTTGACTGGCAACCATAAAAAAAGTGTATCGCCAGTTTGGGAATTTTAAATTGCTTCATGTTATGGATAAAAGGGAATGAAATATGTTATGTTATTGTATGAAAAGAAAGCACGAGTTTGTTTGTTAGAAATATAGAATGACTATAAAGCTAAATAAAAGAAAGCATGTTGGTTTTACATTATCAGCCGGTGTGTGTATTTGCTAGAAATGTAATGTCAATATAAAACTAAATAAAAGAAAGCATGCTGGTTTTACGTTATAAGCCAGTGGGTGATAGGGACATTTCTGAGCGGTTAATTAAAAAAAATAAAGGTAAGTGCTTTTCTTTTTAACGAATCTTTGCAATGTTTAAGGTTTCTAATGTGAATTTTAAATTAATATTTGACATTTTTATGTTTTCGTAAGTGTTATTTATATGCTATTCTAATCATACTGACTTTATACGAGGTGTACAACTAGGTTGTTTAATCCACCGATGTTTTTTTGAGTTGAAAACAGCTCAGTGTTTGCCTAGTTTACATTAGCTGTGCAACTAGGTTGCTTAATCCACTGTAGTTTTTTTTAGTTAAAAACTGTCCGCTGTTTGCTCATTTTAAATTACCTGTTACTGAATTTGCAGACGTTTTTTAGGTTAAGTATGGATGGTGTATTTTGTTTTAATGTTTTTGATAGTGGAATATGTGCAATTTTAATGTGTTAAAATACTTTGCTGATCGTGCAAAATGGTTGGCAACCGCATAGCTCCAGCGACTATCACCGTGTTTACATGGGGTGATCATCGTCTTGTATACGATTTTACCATAAAATTAATAGGAAAGAATAATCGCTTATTCTAAGACTATACAAACACACAAGCAAATTTAAAATTTAGTATCAAGTTTGAATAATTAAATTAAGTTTTAAATATTATAACTTTGGAGGTTTAGTTAGTCAAGCAACTAACCTGATAATTAAAATTACACCTCCGGAGACCGGGCAAACAAAGGCAGAATTAATTTAAAGAAAAGGTAATTATTTAAAAAAAAGGTCCCAACAAAAAAAGGATAATTAGTAGTAATTTAAAAGAAGTTAGCTATTGAGTTATAGAAGAAGAGTCATCCAGACCATTATATCTCCTGACAAAAGGTATTTAAATTAAACTTCCAAGTTAATTACAAGTATTAAGAAAATAAATAATTAATGGTTAAAACAATTAAAAAATAAAAATTACTGCTTTTGATTTGTTAAAAACATTATCCCCCAAAAACAATACAACAATAGTTACAATATATATCCATCTTATTGGCCATGTAAAACTTTATTTATTTATTATTATTACAAATTGTCAAGAAATCTAAACAGCTGGTTCCACCTACTAGTACTAGTGCGCGATATCAAACTCGTAGTGAAGCCAACTTAATAATGGGGACACAGACTGCTCAGGACGAAAACAGAGGTTTGTTAATGTCACATAAATGTAGTAGCTATGTACTGTGATGGGAGAATATCTCTAATAAATCCAAAACACACTTGCATACGTCCTTAGTACAGCTATGAAAATTCAGACCTTTGCTTATGCCTGGCAAATGTAGGATGATTATCACATGAGCACTGGGAATCATTGTCTGGGCACACATGCCGAAATAGGCCAAAAAGTTGAGTTTAAGGATATGTATAGGGCAGAAAATTGAGCCAACAATATGTAGGGAACAAAATTTTAAAAGTGCCCAAGGCACAAAAATGTTATAATCAGGCCCTGGGCAAATGTAATTACTGCAGTGTATGCTATGCTCAACAATGAGGCAGTTGTAATCTACTGAAAATTTTAAAATGAGCTTCTCTGAAAACTAAGATTCTCAGTCTATAGTTTACAAAAAACTTTTGAAGCACGATTCCCAGCAATTCTGAATCATCCCGATGTCAAAAGTATCAGCAGGTATATTTAAAGAGAGATTTCACACACTTTTCAAAAAGTGGTGCTTCAATAACTGAAATTGGGGAAGATGCAATAACAATATGCTTTTTGAGAATATGCACGATCTTTTTGCGAATACATCTGTGAAAACTTTTTGCATATGAAAGATTTCAAATTTGCTGGCAATAGGACCTCCTCACAGATACTATTGCTTATTTATTAGTTGTGTTAAAAAAATCAATGTTAAATTTTATTAATCTTAAAGAGCTATTCCAAGCTAATTAAATTCACAAAAATTTAAAAGTATTTTTCTTGTCATACTCATTCCATTTTATTTAGTGAAAATGCATTTTTCCTCAAAAGGGGCAACCCCCCTCCCCCCACAGACACACCCACCCTTCAACTGGATACACCCTTGTTGTAACATATTAAAATTGTGTGTGGTAAAATCAGAATATTTACAATCCTACTCTGTCAACTAAGCTTTCTGGAACTAAAGTTTGGAAAAAATCCTAAAATCAGGGAATGTGCAAATTTTTAGAATTTTAAAGTTGCCTATTATTTTCTGTAGTGTTTTACATATTTGTAACACAATTTCAATTTGATTGGTTAAGCATTGTGGATGTGGAAGCATAATTAGTGAAAAAAGTTTTGTTTTGAAGTGGTATAACCTCGACCGTGACTGATATTTTTATTGGTTTTATTGCATAGATATCAGAAGTTTTAAAAATTAAACTAAGGCAGGGCCTGACTCAAGGGCGGCTCCAGTGAGGGGGCCATAGGGGCCATGGCCCCCTCCGAAATTTTGTTTTACAACTTTAGATTCGCATACTTCACGATTTCACACGTTCAATTTGCATTTTAAACAATTTATAGACCTAAGTAAAAAGTTCGATGGCCCCCTCCGAGAATTCAGTCTGGAGCCGCCCTTGGCCTGACTATAACATTTTTGTGCCCAGGGCACTTTTCAATTTTGCACCTGTACATATAGCCTCTATAAATTTTATGCACCTATTTTTTAAGCAAAAATTTTGGTCTATATCTTATTTAAAATTATTATGCAGGGCTCAGGGCGTGGGCTCGAAGTATCCATTTGACAGTCAGGTCCTAAGCAAGGACGTATATGGGGGGGGGGACCCCCAAAATTTTCAAACTTTTTTCCTGGATACGTGCATAAGATAAGGCACAATTCTGGTGTCTACCCTACTCTTTAGTGATGATAATTAGGCTAATTTTTGCAGTTTGAATCAGTTTTGTGTGTGTTGAAGGGGGGTGGAAGGGTGTGTGTAAGAAATTGTTTTTCTATGCCAATTAAGGTTACCAATAGGGATGCACCGAATATTCGGTATACTAACCGAACCTACCAACTGCCTATTCGGCAGACAAACCGAATATTCGGTTTGGCCGAATACTTAAATATTCGGCAACCAAATAGTAAACAAATTAAAGTATTCACCAATCGGTAAACAAATACATACTTTTTATATCATGAATGAAAGATATAGTATAGTACCATAGTACTAAATTGATTCAAGTTGTTACATAATAATATCACATGTGATTAAGCATTAGAAACCCTTAGAAAGTTTTCCTACTAAGGCACCCCCATCCTTGGCAGATAGCCCTAACATAGTGTTCTACAATCGCACAAAAAACTAATATCACAATGAAATTAGTTTTAATGTAAGAGAAAACACTCAAGATGTTAAATTTGAAATTTGTTGCTTTTCAATTTTTCTTAAATCATATGACACATTACATTAACCTTGCTATTACTAACTGATTTAAATTTGAAACAGTAACCAAGAACAAAAAACTCATAACATTAAGTGTTCATAAATATGTAGAGTCAATTAACTGCTAATTTTTTAAATAAAATATGCAGGTAAAAAAAAAAATTACCAGCATTTCACTAATATTTAAAAGAGGTTATTAATAATATATAAAGGAAACATTTGGATACTAAAATTTGCAGCATTTTAATTTTTGAAGTTTTACACCATATGAAATATTGTTTAAGAAAAAACTAATTAAATTAATCATTGCAATCAAAGTTTAATAACTGTTTAATAAATTTTAACCAAGTATTCGGTAGAATATTCGGTTAGAATTTTAACCGAATATTCGGTATTCGTTATTCGGCAAAATATGGTATTCGGTGCATCCCTAGTTACCAATAAGACAGCGTTTCCAAATCCTTTTCTTGAAACATTAATAAAGGCAAAATTTTGTTACAGACAACATTTAATACATATGAATAAATAATACCTATACCTAACTTAAGAACTAATCAAACATTTTTTATGGTATAGTGTCTACAAATCAACAAGTACATATTATAAGACTAACCACATTTAAATGATTTATTTTTTGTCTAAAGCTTCAAACATCATACTACAAAGTCAATCATGGGATTAATTAAGAACAAATTTAAGCTAGTAGTTGAATTTCTACAGATCTGTTTCAGAAATAATCAAAAAAGTTGAACTGAGATTACATATTTCAAACTAAATTTGTTTGAAATAAAAAAACTTAAAACTCCAAGATTCAAAACTGTTTTTATACCTTTGATTATTGGTGATAGCCCCATCTTTTATTGGAACATTGAAATCCACCCTGCAATTAAAAATGAAGCCATTATTTGGATTTAGTTAACAATTATCAACTAAAACAAAAGTTTCATAAAACAAAAATACCTCATTAACACACGCTTATCTTTCAAATCCAAAGCATCGATACTTAATTTGTTTAGAGCCATTTTGGATAAAAATGATAATTAGAAATATTTGTTTTAACACTAGCCGGCTTGTACAACTTGACTGTCAAATTGTTGCTACCACAACCAAAGAAATAGGTGACCTTCGGTGCGTCTGCACGTTCTTTCGGTTTCGAACGAAGGTGACTTCAAGCGATGCCATTTAAAAAAGAATAAATTTAAAAGCAATTTTTAAATAAGGAAAAGAAAAAAAACTTTAAAATTCATTACTGGAATAAATACCGGATAGAAATACTAAAGCCACCAAAACAAATTAATCAAACTTGTTCAAAAAGAGAGTATGTGGACGATTGTTTGCTGTAAAGCGAGCAACGAAATTTTATTTTTTAACATTGGCAACAGCTCGTGCATGCTGGCGCCGGCGAAAAAGTAAATCACGAGTAAATTAACTGCTTTTTGTTTATAAATTTCGCAGCGATTTTGCAAAATTGATATTGATATATCGATTAAAAGTCTCTTAAATTAGTATATACGCGGAATACATTTTGAGTTTGATTCAATAATTTGCTGTCTTAGCTTTAAAATGGCTGCTTCAAGTATTCCTAATCCGTCAACTTTACTTCCCTTGGAACTCATTGATAAATGTATCGGTTCAAAAATTCATATTATAATGAAGAATGATGAAGAAATTGTTGGTACTCTTCTTGGATTTGATGATTTTGTCAACATGGTACTCGAGGATGTAACAGAGTACGAAAGTACGCCTGAGGGTCGAAGAATTACTAAGTTGGATCAAATATTGTTAAACGGAAACAATATAACTATGATGGTTCCTGGTGGTGAAATGCCAGATGTTTAGCTTTGTTTTCTCATTTGTTCTCTTGGATCAATTCATTTTTGGAATATTTTGAAGCTGTAATTTGCTATATATACTGCTTATTTGTTTATTGTTATTTCCAACCATGAATAAATAATTTAAATTTGATTTTTCTTCTTTTTTTTCCCCCTTAAGGTTTTTAGTACCCATTAGATCTTGTAGTGTCAAGTTGGGTAAAATGGTGGTATGGGGGCATATTGAAAAATATCTTTTTTTTTACCATATATGTTTAATTATTTTTTTCTTTGAAGATATATTTTAAGAACAAAACAATTGTTTTTAATGAAATTTTAAGAATATTTCAACAACATTAATGTGTGCAAAACTTGATGTTTTTGCTTTAAACACACTGCCTGCCTGTTAACAAGTGCTACTGAAAAACTTCTTCTATATTCCTTATAAATGGATTAAGCATTTATATTTTGATACATATTAATAGAGATTTCAAGATAAGTGGATTATATATTAAAAAAAAAAAAAAGAAAATCATAATTTCTATTTAATTTTTTTTTCTAAGGTAGGTAAAATGGTGTGGAAAAAACACTTAAAATACTGGTGTTAAACTCTAAAATAAATAAAAACTTTGTGAAAAAGCACACATAAGATGTTACTTATAACAGGATACGATTGTTTCGACAGAAAAATTTTTCAGTCTTCGTCGGTCAAAGCCCTTCATCTTGCAGAACAGAGGCCCCAGTATTTCCCCAAATCACATTCCCTCCCCCCCCCCCCCCTTCAAAATTTCCCCAAAACCATAGCACAGCGGGGAAAGTTGATTGAGTAAAATTTTCTGAGGCTATGCATGATTCTTTCAACTTTCAACCCAAATGAAATAAATTTAACATTATAAACTTCATAAATATTTATGCATATTTCAATATTCTTAAAATTTAACCAATAAGTAAAGTGGCTGTATTCTGAAGGGAGCATATTTTTATTTTAGTTTAAGTGACTATCACTACTATTCTTTGATTACACCATTAGAATTGTTAAAAAATATCCTAATATTGAATGAAAAACTGAACTTGATGGGATTTTCATCATATTATATTCCTTTGAATTGAGGGAGGGGGAGGAACAGAGTAAGGGAAACTTCTGTTCTCAGCAAGCTAGCTTGCTTTGATGTCAACTGCATCCCTACTACAGAAATAACTCTCCCCTTTCTTTAAATGCACTCGGGCCAAAAATTTCCTAATACTGTCTTAGGGGTTCATTATGACAGAGATTCTCATTACAGGGTTAGAAATTAAGATATTAAAGTGAGGTGCCAATGGTACCCAACTATTTTATGTTAGTTGCCAAAATGATCTACTTAGGTGTAATTTTGAAATTATGTGGTGTAGTCATTCAAATATACTAATTAAAGTTTGTCTACTAAATATATACATGTGAAAGTAGGAAAGTAAATAAGTAGAATTTTAAATGCTGGAAAATACTGCAAACGAAATAATAATGATAAAATTACTGCAATATTGAAAAAGAAAATGTGAGCTGTAAAATACTGTTCTTTTATAAAATTCTGCATCCTATGCAGGCTCTCTGTGCCATCCATACATGCAAGGTCATGTGGCATGCGCCATCGCCAAGCTAAAAAGGCACTGAGCTCTAGCCTTAAAGGGAAAAAAAAAAAAGGAAACAAGCAAACAGAAGAAACCCAGGGAAACAATCTAACATTTCATTATAGCAAAAACAGAGCCTGACTATCACATGGGTAAGCGAGGCACTAGCCTGGGGTCTCAAAATCAGATAAATTACCCTAGATAAATGAGATTTCTGATAATAATGACTTATTCCATGTAATTCTGAATAGGTAAAATGGTTTGAAGGGTGATTGGTGATAAACCTTTCGTAAGATTCCAAATGTTGTCAAGTATGTTATAGCGATTGCCATTGGTCAGTATGCTTTGCTAAGAATTTTTTTTTTTAAAGTTAGGCGTAAAAAATGACGACCAGGTATTATTTCATGGTCGTCAAACTTAAATTTCTGGGTGCAAAATACGACTAACGACCACTTATTTCTAACCCTGGCTCATATTTAATGTGTCCATAACAAACAAACAAACCAAAAGATTGCTGTCTGCCAAAAATAAAAGAATGTATAGCAACAGGATGGCAAGTTAATTTGATTTTAATTGTTTCACTCATACTTTTTCCTTACTCCAAAAGAAAATGCATTCCGAAAAATATAACAAAAGTGTCAAAAAATTATATTTTTATGCAATGTAAGGAAAGCCAGCAAAAATGCATTTAAGCTTAATAAATGACTTTTAAAATTTTATGAATGTAAGAATTTAATAAGTAGTTGAAGTTGTAAAAAAGTTTTAAATCAATATAATTCATATTTCAGTAAGCCACGTGGCAACCTCTTTTTTTCTATTACTCGTATTAATTGTTGATTTATTAGGTTAGGAAGAGCTGGGATCGATGCAGACAAAATTTGGGTCCGGTTTACAGCCCCTTCACAAAATTACAGTTGATCAAAACGGCCCTCTCACAAAATTATAATCGATTAAAACGGCCCACTTCAGAATAACACAACCAATTCTTTCATTTGCATTTTACGTAACATTTTAATTTGTTTTGTAAATTATTTTTTAAAATGTGACTTTCACAAAAATAAGTATGAAAATTTCCAAAAGATGTTGAAATTCACAAAAATCAACAGTTTTCACAAAAATGGGACCTTGGAAAAAATTCTTGGATTGATCTCTAAAGAGCTTGAAAGGTGTACCGGCCAATGTTCCAGAAAGTCTTGATTGAGGATTTTAGATTAGATTAAACTTGCTTCTAAATGAGTCACATCTGAATGTCCTTGAGTTTTTTGGTACTAGCATACGATACGGTTGACCATGCCAAATAGAGGATTTTGGTTATCAGAACTTTTCAGCTGGAGAGATTGAAAATGATGATGTACCATCAACAAAACAAATGGCTATCTAATATACACTCATGTCCATAAATTAAGGATAATTCAGAATCACACAGAAATTGATCTCTAAAATAAAAATTTCACCTGTGGAATGATCACACACATCTTGAAGAAGAATATGCAAATTACAGGAAACCACCAGATGGCGTGGATGGTACGTCACAATGACGAGAGTGTAAGAGAGGGGTATATAAGGAATGGTGGCAAAGAAGTAAAATTGTTCACAAGCGCTGTGAAAGCCTTTCAGTGCAAAAACCGCATAGTTATGGCACAAAGGAGGCATTTGGATGATGTTTTACGTGGCAGAATTATCGGACGACTGGAATGTGGACGTACCCAGCTGGAAGTATCCGAGGAACTTGGAATCGCCCAGAGTGTCATCTCCAGGCTTTGGCAACGATTCCAAGATGATGGTAATGTGAGTAGACGTTACAGCACAGGTCGCCCCCGAGTTACAACGCCGAATGAGGACCGCTATTTGGCAGTTACTGCCAAAAGAAACAGACGGAGTACAGCATCAGACCTGTCTCGTCAGCTCTCTTCAGCTACCGGTACGACAGTTTCAAGGCAGACCGTGTACAGACGCTTAGGGCACATTGGTCTATATGCTCGTAGGCCTGTCAGATGTGTTCCACTTACCGCAACTCACTGTCGCCTGCGATTAACCTGGAGTAGAGAGCATGCATTGTGGACACCGCAACAGTGGTCTTGTGTGATGTTTTCCGACGAGTCCAGGTTTAGTTTGGAGTCTGATTCTCGCTGGACATTCATCTGGAGAGCGCCAGGTACCCGTTACCACCAAGAGAACACCATTGAAAGACACCGTTACGGTGGTGCAGGATGGCTCGTTTGGGGAGGAATTATTCTTGGTTCCAGAACTGACCTGCATGTTCAGAGTGTAATGATGACAGGCCACATCTATCGGGATGTCATTCTGGAACAACATGTACGTTTGTTTCAGGGCGCCATGGGTGCTGAATTTGTGTTTATGGATGACAATGCCCGTCCTCACCGTGCAAACATTGTAGATGAATGCCTTCAATTGGAGGATATCACCCGTATGCATTGGCCAGCATACTCGCCGGACTTGAATCCAATAGAGCATGTGTGGGATATGCTTGGCCGACGAATTGCAGCCCGTCAACCCCCTCCCACCTGTCTACCGGAACTTCGGAGTGCATTGCTTGATGAGTGGTGTAATATTCCCCAAGATCAGATTGATCATTTGATACTCAGCATGCCTAGGCGTTGTCAGGCCTGTATTGCATCGTCCGGGAGACATACTCCGTATTAACCATCCTACTAACCATGTTATACTGTTTTTTGTAAATAGGTTCTTTTTTGAAATTTGGTCAAGGGAGTCAAACTTGCAATTTTTATGAATTATGTCAAACATATAGCATCTTTTTTGCTCTTTACTTTTTGTTTAATAAATAGACTTTACAAATAAGTCAAATTTGTTTTGCTTCTTTCTCTTTCTTTGCCTGAACTTCATTATCCTTAATTTATGGACATGAGTGTACTTTTGTTTTCACCCACTTCATCATCAGCTTGGCAAATTTTTTTGTGGGATATCAGTTCAGAGGAATTTTTTTTATTATACTCCCACAAAACTGAGACTTTTCTTGATTTTCTCCACGACACCCCTGGAATACGCTTGTGGCCACACAATTTGGGAACCTCTGCTGTACAGTAGCATCAGTACTTAATGGGATAAATATCATTTTCCACAACCAAAAAAAAAAAAAAAAAAAAAAAAAAAAAGTTAAAAAGATAAAGTAGTAAAACTGTTAAATAACACACACAAAAAAGCATAACAATGTGTGACTATTCGATACATAGTGAGTGCATTTATAGATGATAATGATAAGTACCACAAAACATTTAAGAATACACTACATTTTGTGTGCAATATGATTCGCACATATTTAAATTTCTTCTAATGAAATACTTTTTAATTGAAAAAAAAAATTATTATGCATGAGGCTGGTCTAGTCAATTTTTAAAAAATACACGAAATTATGGTAATACATTATGGTATTATGTACATATTTTTATCAAATGTTGAATAACATCATTGAATACTATGGGTTTTCAATTAATATAACAGGGTCAAAAAACCGTTTTTAAGTGAAAAATACATTAACTTAAGAATAAAATTTTAATGTGTTTAGAACTTTTCGGCTGCTCCTGTAAAAAATATATTTGATCTTGGAAAACTGGAATTCACATCATTAAAAAGAATATGAACCCTGAACTTTGTTAAAAGTAATTTGTATCTTGTATAATAATGCATCAAAATTGTAAAATAAAAGAAAATTTTAAAATTAAATTTATCTATTGTCCCATAACATCTTAATAACTAAAATAGCCCCTCAATATATTGTGCTTATCGGGAGACAGTAGGTAATATTACAAATAAATTGGTTAGTAATGATACACAATATCTCAAATGATAGCAATACTATTGGAAATTAATGTTTGAAATTTTGTGTTTCAGTGAATTATTTTTCACTAGTTACAAACTGATAAATGCTTTTAAAAGTTTCATAAGTATGTGTTTTATTAATGCATTTAGACAAAAATTGTAACATGATAAAATATATTTTATTTACATTATAACATCTTTAAATATTTCAACGATATAATGTTGGAGGAGCGAATTCTGATGGACGTTCAGATCTTCTTTCTTCTATCCACTCATTTTGACTTTCTAAAAAGAGAGACCAATCAGTATGCATAAAAGCAACAGATTATTTATGTACCATCATCTGTTTTAAAGTTACATAAATCTAAGTGAATCAAAGAATAATATATAAAGAATAATATACTTATAAAAGCTGATCACACAAGCACCTTTAAGATTTAGTGATCATCTTTGTTCCCCTTCCTCTTTTTGGATTAAAACAAAAAAGGCGCCTAACAAATTAGTACAGACTTAGGTAGTTCTTATTTATGGCAGTAAGGAAGAGCTATACAGCTTTTTTCAAATTGTGAGGTTTCTTTTTAAACCAGCATAAATAAAAAATCTGATGTGGACAACACACACATGACTTCCTTGCACGTCTATTAAATCAAAAATGTATCAAAGTATTTTTGCTGCATTTCATCTAAACTTATTTTGTTTGATTTCAGCCATAGCTCAAATAGTGATTGATCATAGTTTTTTAATGAATTGAAAGTATCCATAGACCTTAGTGCATTTAAAGTCTTTTGGGTGACCCTGTAAATGAATTACCCAGTTGATTGCATCAAAAAAGAGCAGCACGATTGTATGTTACAATACAATCTAAAATCAAAGTCTTAACATTCTACAGCAAACAGTTTTAGAGTTATACAAAATACATAATTATTTTTGGTGCTAAATTTGGCAATATTTCGGAAAAACTCTCCAAGATTGATGACAAATGGCGAGATTTTGGGCATGGACCAAAAATGACTGACTACAGACTTAATATATTGAAGATGCCTGTAGATATTAATGTATTGAAACTCTTTGGATGATCCAGTAAATAAACTTTCTAGTAGATTGGAACAAAAAAAATGGAGATGCACAACTAAATGTTACAACAATCTTATATATGAAATTTCAACATTCTACGACTAATAGTTTTTGAGATATGAGAGTTAAATGCATACACACGTACACAGAAAGTTGCCAATGTGGTGACTTTTGAGGGAGGCACGTGACCGTGGTCGGACCATCACCTAACTGTATCGTAGGACATTATTGTGTTTGAAATGGATGAATGTCCCTAAAACTGCCATTGACCGTAATGTGTTGGAAATCTTTTGAGTGTTCTTGTAACAGAACTATAAATGATAAAGACACTGTTTTCGATGTAAAAATTCATTTTGTAACCCTTAATAACATATATCAGTTCTAAGTCGTCTGACATAACCTAATACCTCTAAAATTTGCTTTAGTGAATTTCTACCCATAGTGCATAATGTGTTTAAAATCTTTTGGATGGCCCTGTAGATAAACTATCCAGTCGATTGGGACCAAAAGGGGAAGTGCACAACTAGATGTTACAACAATCCTAAATATAAAGTTTCAAGATTCTACAACCAATAGTTTTTGAGATATGCAAGTTACATATATAGGCACGTACAGATGGCAAGGGAAAAAAACTGGTCAAAATAGACTCGCGGTCGGTCAAAATGGGTTGTATACGCGTTTATATGAACGTGCATGCTATTGTATGATGAATTGCATCACAAAAATTCTTAAAACTAAATTTAGAGGTAGTCAAAAAAAATTTTTTTTTGGCAAAAATCTGCCTCCTGAAATTTTTTGCGATCACATTACTTCCTTATACTCCATACGCAAGGAAATAAAAAATTACACAATTTGAAAAGTAAACTGTCCCATTAAAGATGGTATGTCTAATCATTATGCTTTTAGACCTATTAATTCGCATGGCCTTAAAATAAATAAATAAATGATAATTTTATTAATCTAACAGTAATGGGGTTCCTGTTATGCATGAAAATGTCATGTCAAATATACAGGAGGTCCCAAAAAGGTAGCAACATGCTTTAATTCTTTATCAATAAAAATAAGTGGGCAATGTAAATTGAAAAAATGTTCAAAATAAGGTAGGAATAAATGCTATGTTAAGAAAAAGTTCCTCTCATTAATTTAAAAAAGTTACACTTTTAAGTTGTATACAACTCTCGTACAGAGATATTCCCATTAAGTAAAATATGACTCATATACTAATGGCGTAATGTAGAAAATTTCAACCTTTCATCATAAAACATCTCAGAGATACCTTTGAACAAAATGATCAGGAGCTACACACAAATTTAAATATGAAGGTTTAATGATAGAGTGTAAAGTTATTTTTTTCCTTCATTTCTGTATGACTCCTCAAACGCGATCCTCTTTGATTTTTCTCTTCAAAAGCCATTGAAAAGTTGTTTAAGTCAATATATATTTATCTTCATATCTCTGCCACTTTTTAGAATATAAATTCTCAAATTGGTATTTTTATTTTATTTTTGTATGGGGGTCGTATACAAATTTAAAAAGTGCAACTTTTTGAAAATTTATGAAAGAAATTTTTTCTTACCTTATTTTGAACATTTTCAAAATTTACATAGCAAAATTACATTTATCTTTAATAGATAAAGAATTAAAGATTGTTGCATCTTTTTGGGACACCCTATATAAAAACGTTTAGTTTAATAAAACTTACAGGTGTGTTTTTATTTTATTTTCACATAACATTAAACTCCATTTAGTGATATAGCACTTTTCTGAAAAACAATGCTTTTAGCTGTCGAAGCAAAACACCGAAATTCGACTTACATTTGAATATCATTCAAGTGGAGTAGGGGAGGTTGTTACATGTGCACTGATACTAAAACTTGGCACAAAAGAAACTCTTAAAGAACTTTAACTTCATACATTCTTGTGACTGAAAATACTTAGCTTGAAAACAATGTCTTTGGAGAGAGTTTTATCACAATTAATTCAGTGGAAAACCAGCTCTGTTTGAAAATATCAACCCACATTCTGCTATTGTTTGCTTAGTAAAATTATAAGTTTTTGATGCTGTATTAACAATTTTTTGTTGATATATTGATTTCATGATGTACATTTAAATTTTAAGTCTATAAGTGGAAAAGAAAGAAAGATCAGAAATTGAAGTAAACATTATTTGAAAATTTTTTCATAATAACACCACAAAAATTATGTTAGTTGTTATGTTAATTAAGTGTAGTCATTAGAAATTACATAAGTAAATCCAATTACATCAACAGTAATATAATAATTTTGTTTCATTATTTTGGTAAATCTTAAATGATGATAATAAATAAGAAATTTAAAAGATTTTGTAGCAAAATCTAATCGTAATCAGTATAAATTTATCTATACATTTTATATATAGATAAAAAAGTCTAGATTTTCAAGAAATCAAATGTAAATCTGGTCTGTAGTATTCTTCAACAACACTGTTGGAGAAAATTTTAGGAACCGCTACTAATGTTTATTTATTTATTTATTTTATCAGTTACATGTTTCTACCAAATATAAGATCTTTTAATAGAAAACTTTTTTTTGAGAAAAGAAACAATAGGGTAGTAAATTTCAATGTTTATCATTTTACTTAAATAATAAGTGTGTATAAGTTAGTTAAATAAGCAAACAAACAGGATGCTTAGAAATTGCAAGGTTTAAAATTCTCGTAACTTTTTGAGGTTCTGTTATAAAGTTGAAAATGAGATATTTTAAGTTTAAACTACTTTTTTTTTTCAAGCTTTTGATATAAACAGAGTGATTACAGAAATTCAGAAAAAGAGTTCCCCGATTTTTCCCTGATTGTCTAACACTCGGCGATGATCAAAATTATTGTGACAATAGAGAATTTCACAGTGGAATAAGGATACAGGGGTCACAATGACTACGAAATTCCATTCTCTTGGTAAAAAGGCAATCACCAATCGACCACTAGGGGTAATGAATCATTACTTTTCAATAGGATTCGTTACTGAATCGCAGAAGTTTTGACCCTAAATGAGTGCTTTGTATTTTACATCCAACAGGGTGTCTACCACATAAAGTAAGCTTGATTTCTTGACCTTTTCTTGACTTTCTCTTGACCTTTTCTTGACCATAACAAATACGAAACACTAATATCAAAAATACATTCGTGCCAGGGATGCAGAATATGTACGATCCGGCAATCTAGGATAGGGGGGAGATTTTGCAGAAAATATACAACTGATTTCGATTTTAACAATGAATTACAAAATTCTTCCAGTTATTCCTTCCCATTCTTATTTTTAAAGCGATTTTTTTTTCAACTCTTTCACCGATCAGCAGTTTGCTTTCTCTTCACTTGGACCAATTGCTATTTAGTAAACATGTATGTAGCTTGTTCAGGCAAATATTTTTACACTTATGGTAATACAGAACTTATGCAAGTCTATAAACATATCATAAAATTTTGAGGAAATTTGCATATGAGTTGAGGGAAATGTTGAGAGTAAAAACAGTTTCTGCACCCCTGCATCATACTGATAGAATGAAGAAAAATTATACTTTTAAATTTAATACTATTAACATAGCTGCCAAGTGTTCCGTTTTATACGGATTTGTTCCGTTTTTTGAGCTTTGTTCCGTAAATACGTTTTTAGGCCAAAATGTTCCGTTTTTCAGCTTCTGTGGAAGGATTTTTAAAAATTAAAAGAAAAAAGGAAAATCGTGTACATTTTTAGCTTTTGGTAAAGCATTTGTCCTTGTAAATAAGTCAATAAATTTAATTGAATGACATTTATCTTATTATTCTTTCATTTCATTAAAAACTTAAGTCTATTGTAGTAATTGAGCCAAGTTAAGTATATTTTATTTTTATAAATTTAATGATTATATATGCCCATCATCTCTCTACACATAATTTAATTTTGTTAATGTAAAATTTTTAATTGTATATTTAATCATACATTTCATGACCACGCACTGTGTTCCTTATTTCTGATTTTATGACCACGTGCTGTGTTCCTTATTTTGTTGTTGGAAGGTTGGCAACTATGCTATTAATATACAGGATGATCAGCGAATAAGCCTCGATTTCAAAATTAAATATCTCTACAACAAAGATCGATAGAATTATGCGGTAAACTATACGTTTATTAGCAAAACTGTAAAAATGGTGCACAAAAGTTTAGGAAATTTAGTTACGAAAATTGTCAACTAAGAATTTGAATGAAATGAAAAAAGGAAGTTGAGTCGCTAATCGTGACCTAGTGCTTCATTTCTTGACTTTCCTGACCTTTTTTCCAATTCTTGACTTTTCCGTGACTTTCGTGACCTTTGCATGATGGTAGACACCCTGTTCAAGATATCGGATTGATTCCCGTATGAATCATACATCTGGTTTCTTGTATGATTTGTATCTTTGTATGAGTTGGAATACTAGTGGTTTTGGACTCATACAGTACCTACATCACTTAAATCTTGGATTTGTAAAGTGCCTGCATCAACTGAATATTGAATGATCTAGAATGAACCCATGACCTACGAGTCAGATGTTGATCTACAACTAAAAACAGTCTCTTTCACTAGGCAAAAGTGAAAAGTTCCCTGATTTATGGATACTTTTATGAAATTTCCTGATTTTTCCATGATTTCCCTGATCTGTCGCCACCCTGTTAAATGATTGCATATTTTAAGACTGTTTAAAATAGAATTACTTACGGTAGAAAAAAAAAAGAAAGAAATATCTGATATAGCTTTTTAGTTTTTTTTTATTTATGCCGAGTGCTGAATTTTAATGTATAAGATTAATTTAAATAACTTACTTGTTTTTTGTTTCTCCTTTACAAAGGGAACAAAACCTGTTTTTCCAATATCCCATGGCCTGACTTTAACTTCTTTCTTTTCTGGCTTTTCAACTGTATCGGGTAGAGGTATAGAAGATAGGTCAACTGGTTCTTGATTTAGATCCTCAGAAGTCTCTGCACAAACAATAAATTTATAATTAGATCCTCCAGTCAAACAATATACTATGAAAGTAAATTATTCAGGGCTGTTTTATAATATTAATTTACAAAAAGGATTATCAATTAAAAAAAATTTCCACTACTTAAAGTAAATTTTTTATGGTATATTTATACTAATGGTATATTAAAAAAAAAAATAGTCTCATTTGTTGAGGTGTAATGAAACCCACATTTTTATTTATTTACACTAAAAATCCAATTATGTAAGGATATCCAGAAGATAGGTAAAAATTTTTGAATGTTTTAAATACTGCTAAATAACGCTTGTAAGACATAATTTTTGATCAGTTCTAAATATTACTTTGGTGGATATCATTAAAGAGATTTTCTGTACTTATGAAGGATGATCTCTGGATAAACAAAATTGTACAGTTTGCAGCATCTATTTACTGGCTTTACTCTTGTTCAAACTATAACTGCTACTATTACGGAAGTTTCTATGGGGTTTGACAACTGAGAGGGGATTTGTGTTAATTTGAGGATTAACACTCACAAAGCAATTATTATACAGTGGATACTACCAAATTGCACACTGATCAGTGCATGTTTAGCATGTATGTGCAATAAAAATTTACACCCCCCCTTTAAAAAAAAATTAATTGCAGTCTTCCAATAAAACATTTTTTAGAACTATTTAAAAAAAAGTTTATACAGTCAAACCATTTCAAGACAAAGTAAAGTGTAGTAAAATTATTTTCCTATCAATGCAAACTGATAAAACAGTACAAAGCAAGACGTGGTTGGGGAACTGTTTTCCTTTGTCTGAAAGAGAAATTTCGCATTCAGTATTTTTGTCTAAACGAGGTTCAACTGCATTTGGTATACATATATATAATCTATTTTGTGATGGGCATTTTTAGTTATTGTAATGTGATATTTGACCATAATGTGTTTGAACAATGCAAAGGAAAATTACATGAATATAAAATGCAAGAAAATACTTTCTAGAAGAAGGATATACACTAACATGATTAGAAAGCTAATTTTAAAAAAGGATCCATGTTATATCAGCTCTTATAGTTAAAATGCTGCTTTATGTTTCATTAAATGCAACATTGTAGCATTGTATGCTCACTCAATATCCACAAAAGCATAGACTAAGCTGACAAATTACAAAGTCAAAAATTGAGCAAATGATAGAGACAAAATTAAGATGCTACAACCAGAAAATATTCACAAAGTTTATACCGGTATATAATGAATATCAGAAACAGTACTTAAAAGAATTTAAATAGAGGAATCTAGATATCTTGAACTTTTTCCTAAGCACAAAGCAAAATGTAAAATCTTATGACAAAACATACTACATTACTTCTACAATGGAAAACATTTCATGATAAAAATGCAAATTTCCTACCTATTGGGGGAAAAATAAACAAAAGAATGATTTTCAACTCTAATATTTATTTTTGCCCTCTGAATGCATAAGATGTGGTTAATCTATGAGCTACAGTTCAGAAGCCTACATTTTAGCTTCAATTAGATTATGAAAGAGAAAAAAAAATATTCTAAGGAAATATTCAAGTATTGCAACAAAAATTAGAATAAAATGCTTTTATAACATATTTATTCACATATCCTACACTAATGTTTCCCAACCCTTTCACAGACTCACATCAGCCAAAAAACAAAGCTTTCTCAAAGTAAGATATATATTTAATATCCTCTCAATTATGTATACAGGTTGTTTACGCATTTGGGTTTATATCTGTGGAAAGTAGTTGAGAACTTTAAATAACCTTAAAAACAGCATTAATTTTTTTTTTTTGGTGACCGATAAAGTCCTATGTACTGGTACTGGTTATGGACCAGTGGTTAGAAAACACAGTCCTACATCAATAGAAGTACTATAAATGATTGATTTGTTTTAAGAAATATCAATTAAATTTTATAATTTCTTTCATAAAGTTGAAAAGGAAAAAAAAATGTGTACTTAATATCTTTATGCACATATATTCTACAGTCTATTCATGCCACTGTTATACATACAATGTGCATTTTTAGGATATGGCAAGCAGGACGAGCGTCACAAATGGCACATGAACTGTTCTTAAATGACCATTAATAACGAGAGAAAGATTTTAGTCAAGAACTTGCTCAAAATATTTTTTATATGATTAGCAGCATTTTTCAATATGTTAATAAAAATTTGTTGGTGAGAAGAAAACTCTGACTGACTGAGTTTATCCAATGAAAACTAAAAACAGAAGCCAACATAATTGATTACTTTAATGAAATTTTAAAGAATTGCTTACTATGTACTAAGGACTTTTAACAGAAATTATTCTTATGAAGGGATAACTATACACAGATAATATTCTGAATAACTTCTATTGTGGGAATGGTGTTATACATTATACACATGATAAACTCTTGATTTAAAAATCCTCATGTGAAACAACTATTTTATAGTATAATAAGCACACATGCATGCACACACACAAATTGATGTTATTGCCAAAATTTTAAATTAAAAATCTTCATATTTACAAAACATATATTTATGTGAGTGGTAAATGCAGCTATCTATTTTAATTTTTAATCTGTAATCTCACGAAAACAAGATTTTTGCTATAACAAAATATTCAATAAACCACTTTTCTACCCAAGAAAAGTAATTGGGAATTTCAATCGTGGTTATTTTTACAGAGAGATTAAGTAAAAGTTATTGTTACAGCTCTAATGTATGTGAGTGTATGGGGTACATATTTATTGCATGCTATCAATGCTACTTTACTTAAATTGCTCCCATATAAACACTATGCAAAACACCAAGGAAATAAGGGAATTTCCCCTTGCGTTGTAAAAACCTAGTCATTTCATATTTTAATAATACAATAATTACCATCAGTTTTAGTGTAAGATTGAACAACACTTTTATCTATATTCCTCCTTTCACACACTTTAGCGAGTCGAGCTTCTAGCATGGCTTTACGCTTTCTTTGCATTCTTTGAGCAACAATTCTTTGTTGTTCAGTCTAAATAGAAAGAGCAAGTACTAAATGACATTGAAATCTGAAATATTTGTCATGGCTTGACAAACAAAATAAAATACTAGTGATATTAACACAATAATAGTAAATTTAAAATGGAAGATTATTTTTATATAGAATCATCTTCACAGAAAACCAATATTTCATTTTTACACAATATTATCAAAAGAATTTTCAGATTTCAAGCTCTCAGACAGCAGCTGTGGTTAAATCATAAGCTGCAATTTCAAATCAGACCATAAACGAAAAGCTGAATGAATGAAAAAAAAGTAATGTGAATAAAATAATATTTTGTCCAAGGCAGTGTTATCCACATCAGATAAAAACAGACAACCCAGATCTGAATATATATAAGTTTTAAATATCGAGTTTCATAAATGCACAGTACAACATTTCACCCACTTATTAATAATACTCAAAAATATTTAAAATAAACTTTACTTTTAACTAGTTTAACCTCGATATGAATTTGGACAAAGATGTCTTAAAAAGTTTTTTCTCTTCAGAAAATTTAAATATCTTTTATGTTACTTGCAATTATAAAAGAGAAATAAAATTGGAGCAATCCCAGAATTTGCACTGATTAGCTGAAAACAATTAATCATTTTTAATGGATCCTATCTTAAAAATATTAATTATTTGAAATAACATTAAAAAAAATAGTAAGATGGCAGAATTATTAAAGTGAAAGATTAAGATGCTTTATGAGTAAATGAAAAGTCTTTTAAATGTAAAGAAAACATCATTAATAAAGAAAAGGTGACATAAATTCATACAGGGTGGCCACCAAACTATCATTTCCAAATTTCTTGTTACTCTAGTCAGAAAACATGGAATCCACATGGCTACTTTTTGAGAATTATTTGATATTCATGGTACTTTGAAATAACCTTTCACATAAACTAAGAAATAAGCAGAACTAGAATAACCCACAAATTTGATAAATTAGGATTCAGAAATTACAACTCAATATTGTATGATTAAAATCCAGAAGCAGATTCAACTAAATGTATTTTGAAGCAAGAGTAAGCTATATTTCAGAACATAAAAGACATTAGAAAAATTAAAATTATGAAAATCAAAAGACTCCATTTAAAAATGAAGTTATGTACACATATTTAGTAGTTATTTATTCAAATATTATCTGAAAACACAGACCTGTTATTAAAAAAAAATATAAATTTAAAGAGTTTTTGGTAATGAGATGTAAAATTAATTAAATTTATATGGAGGAATATTAAAACAGTTTGCTCATAATCTTTAAGTAGTAAATATAACTTTTTAAATAAGTGATATAACAAAATAAATAAACACACACTGATTTAACACATTTAATAAATTTTTAAAGCAAAATATAAGTGATGCTGAAAGACTACAAAAATAAAGACATTGCAATTAATAAAATAAGGAATTATAATTACTTCTTGTCGTAACCGATTCAGCTCTTCCATTTGTTCCTTTCTTTTTGCTTCATCCATTGAAAAAGCAAAATATCCTGTGCCATGTTCACGGACCTCTGTAATAGGAATTACAAATTAAAAGTAATTCACCAGACTTATTTTGATGCAAGAAGCAGGAACTATGAATATTAAGGTTGAAATGAACATTTGCAAAATAATACTTTACAACTTTTTAATACATTAAAAATAAACCAAGTTTCAAGTTAAGAAGCTCAAAGAATCATATCAATAATAAACCTGCAAAATTTATTTTTCAGTATTTTACAGTTACATGCAAATAAAATAATGGCTGTTCCTTGAGCAAATTAAAATATATATGAAAGTATCATATACTATGAAGCAACTTAAATAAATGATGATGTGTATAATCTAGTATCATTTTAGAAGTTAATCATTACACACAGCATAATTGTACTATATTAAAATAAAAATGGAAAAAGCAGCAGGAATTATATATACCGGATGATTCAAAATAGATGTTAAGGCAATTATTTTTTAAACAGTAAGTGATCAAAACATACTTCCAATTAGAAAAGTTCGTCAAATTAAGAGTAGCTTTCAGATATGGCATTTTTTTAATGTGGGTTATATAGATATTAAAATACGAAATTTAATTTTTATACGGTCCCCCCTTTCCTACCCTTTATACTTTCCTACGTCTCTAAGTGAAATTGTTAGCAATAAAATTAATTTTGAAAATGATGACTTACACCACTTTACCTACTGTGTTGGCGTCAGTTTTCAGACGAAAAAATCTTTAGTTTAGGGGACCCACTATGAGTTGATAAAAGATAAATAAAGATCCGATTGTTGGGAAAAGCAATTAAACGCGTTCAAATGTGTGAAATTAACAGGTACAGTTTAACCTATAATGATCGGTACTGCTTTATGAAATTAGCGATAATGTAGTTTTTTCGGGGGTTATCCAATGATTACATCACACTTCTAGAGATGGAATTTTAAAGTGCAAAAGAGAATGGCAAAATAATGGTGGAGGTTACTATCGTGCGGTAACTTTCACTAGAAACTGCCAAACATTCTTTACAGGAAAATTTTAACTAAATTAGGATTTGAGGGGTCAATTGTGTCTATCGGGTGACTATTAACATAAATTAAAGTCAGTTTAAAAGTAATTAGATTTTTCTCACTTTGGAGACATCCCCTTATTGCTTGGTGACAAATGCCAAAATTTTCAAATTGATATATCTCGGAAACTATTCCAGGTAGAGAAACGGGGTTAGTCTAATTAATTTTCTCAGGCAAAGAGCAACATTCTTCTAAATATAAAGGGTAGGAAAGGATGGGCCATATAAAAATTAAATTTCATATTTTAATATGTATACAACTCCTAGTAAAAAAATGCCATATCTGAAAGCTATTCTTAATTGGACGAACTTTTCTAATTGGAAGTATTTTTTGATCGCTTACAGTTTAAAAAATAATTGCCTTAACATCTATTTTGAATCACCTGATATATATATATACATGCCCATACACAGTTAAGATCAATATTAACATTTGAAAAAAAAAAAAAACTTTGTATTCACTATTATATTAAAAATAAACACAGAAATTAAAAACAAATTATACCAACAATAAAGCTAGGCAAATAAAATAATGGCTAGTTTTTTAGCAATTAAAGCATTTTAAAAAGTATCTTATACTATGTAGTAACTTAATAAATAAATATTTAAGTGAAATTAAATTTGTTACAAAGACTATCCTGAAAAACTTTCATTTTTCAGGAAAAATGCAGGAGAAAAGACATGGTAAACAACTTACCATTTCTTTCCTTATGAGATTATTTTAATGACTTTTACTTATTTTATAAATTAGGAGCTGGTACAAATTTTAGAACAAGAACTGTGAGTAATTTAGTCCAGAGCAAAGATGTCAAATGCTGTGCTGCGAGATACACTTTTTTCTAAGTACAATAAAATCTCTACACAGCTAAGAACTTGACATACTAGTAGTATTGATCATTTGTTCAGACATTCTTAGATGCATTAATGTCTCCATTTCATATTTATAGTGCTGGTTGAGTCAGCAATGTTGTTTTTCCCAAAAAGCTTAGAAATAGCAAAAAATGAAATCTTTTTCTTTGAATTAATAGGAGCAAATATGCTTTAACACATATTCAGTTATGGAATGTAATTATGGTATAGATATGGGGGGAAAAAAGTCCTACTTGCTCTTTATTTGGCCGCTGTTCAATGTACGGCAAATTTATGTATGCAAAAATAAAGTGTAGCACATTAAAATGTACATTAATTCATAAGCAATCGGCACATGTAACATTCCTGTACAATGAATGCTGGTTAAACAAGGAGCAAGATGGCTTTTTTTTTAAATAGCTGTACATTCATTTCACTATTATATAATTGTATTCATTTCATATTAGAAGTAATTTGATCAAATTTTTATAAGCATAAAAATATTAATAACTATTTTTGACAAAGCAGATTTTTATTTTATATCATTAAATAATAAAGATTACAATAACAAATGAAAATTCATATAGCTGAATTACATATTTTCACTACAGAATAATGAAAGATATTTAGATTCAAATATTTTATTTTCCATGATTTTGTGTTAGTGATTTAGAAACTGCTTAGAACAGAGCTAAAGAGAAGTTAATAATATAACACTGCTAAAACATATCAAGCTTTAGAAAATAAATAATGCCATAAAATACAATTCGATAGAAAATGTAAACATACAACTAAAAAATAAACATTTTAACCACAATGTTCATCACTGTGTCTTATACAAACATGCATAGCAAACAATTCAATTTTTGTAGCCTTTCGTCTAACTTGGAAAGTTAAATTTGTGATTCTGGAAACATTTCATAAAATAATTTATTGGCGGAACTAATTTTATGTAAGCTGAACATATAATTAAACACTAACTATAGAAGTTGACGGCCAAAAAATGTAAAATTAAGTAATTATAAATAGTTAAGCCATAGTTATTTCACACAATTACATTTTACTATCGATCAAATGATAATAATATAAAAATTACCATTAAACTGAATATTTTGATAATGTATTGGTTGATCACTTTGATTTTCTTCTGTTTTTGGAATATTCTGTTCCTCACTTCTCACAGGCTTGTTGGTATAAATATCTCTGAAAATTTAGCATTAAAAAAAAATACAGAAATATCCACAGCAAATTTGTAATAAATTTATTTCAAAAGATTATATAAGATTCAATAACTTAATAGTGCAGAGAATAAAAGTTAAAAAAAAAAAAAGTGCAATATATGATCAAGATTTAAAGAAGTCTCTTCACAAGATTTACTGTACACTTTTCCCCCCTTAAATAAAAATGGTGACGATTAACTGTCACTGCTACAGTGTAACAATTTTCAAAACATATAGTTTAACATTTCATCTATGCATGCACGGTATTTTCTGAACTATTTATAAATAAAGGACTCTCGATACCAAATTTTTGAGTGGCTTTCCAACAACAAATGGCCAGAAGCACTGATGTTTTCTTGCAAGTTAACAAAAGATCAATGATTGTGAGTTTTTGAGTGGTTCTCCACAGTGAATGGTTCGATCTACTGAGACTTTTTCAGGTTAACATTGATAGCAAAATCTAAAAGGTGAACAAAATGAATAGTCAGACTCACTCGCACCTGATTATCAATGAGGATCTTTCAAAAACTATGTTTTCAGTTGGGATTTCAATAAATTAATCAAGTAATCAGGTGATTATTAATATTGACTGGTATGATGAATATGCAGTTTTCTTCCCAAACATGTGGTTA
>JAWZYV010012349.1:15000-37500 GCA_038373885.1 Cheiracanthium punctorium | reverse complement strand
TCCTAAACTACTATTGAATATACATGGTTAAGTAAGTTGTACTATAATCTCATAATTTTGTATGTTGTATTATCCCTCTGTATATTTATATCATGATTCTGATTATAAGTAACATGATTTGTTTCTCTTGATCTTGTTTTTTTTCTGGGTGGGGTGGAGGGAAATAGAATAAATTTCCTATAATGACCCAAAATCTGCACAAGGTCTGGAACCAAGCTGTGCAGATTTTGGGTCTTCTACTGTATTTCATTTTGAGTAGCAGTGCTCCTCAACTTCTGATACTGAAGAGCAGTTTTGCATCATTTGCAAAACAACATTTTCGGAAAGGAAATTTTGGTTTAAAGGAAAAAAAAAAATATTAGTGAACAATGACTTTAATTATAAACTTTTACAAAATAGAACTGGTGCAGATGCAATTACAACTACTCAGAGTCTAATACTTATCCATGACATTGGAAGGATTAGCTTTTGAAATGGAATCTGTAGAAAGTTGTATCTTCTTCCCATATGGTTGAGTAGAAGGATACCTTGCATTTTTGTCAAACAATTTAGTAGCTGCTCTCTTCCTCCTAAAGAAATTGTCAGAAGGTTATCCAATACCTCTCTGCACTTATCCAGTTCGTCGTATCAGTTTTTATCCTCTTTCACAGCAGAAAATGCCCTTTCTACTTTGGTGCTTGCGACTGGTAATAATCTAAGAATATCTACTGCAGGGTTTCTACAGATTTCACAGCTTTTGCATCCCCGACTTTTCCCTGACATCTATCACATGCTTCCCTGTCTTTATCTAGTGTGCTTTCCTGAATTTTGCATTTCTAATTTTAACATTACATCCTTTAATTAATCACTTTTTATATATTTTGCCCCCTTTTTTACAAATAGTAATAATAATTATAATAAAATTAATATATACAAGAATCTAATTTGACATCACTGGATTCTAACAAAAACCTTGTTTGATAATAATTTAGGATAAAATCAAGCATATTTCAACTGCACAAGATATGCTCATAAAGAACACAGTTTAAAATTATTTATAAGGTTAAATGAGAAAATGAAGATAAAACAATTTCTATACTTAGGTTCAAACAGCCAATATTTTCTTGATTTTACTGCAAAATACAATTTTTCTTGCATTTCCCTGACCTTTCTTCAATTTCTGCTAATTTCCATGACTTTTTTCCCAAATCGCTGACCAAAACTCATTTCCCTGACTTTCCAGGTCTGTAGAAACCCTGTACTATGAATCATTATTTTTTTTGCTATTTTTAAAAATGTTTCGAGTTATGTTTTTACATCGCAAAATTTTTGATGCAATATGGCAAATTGTATTTCTTGCATACATTTCAAATCGCAACCTGCAATGCGATACTGCTTATTTCCAACCCTATCTGACAGAAGTGTGGATATAAAACTAATGATAAGCTATAAAAATTCAACACTTCACAACATGACCCATTCTCGTAATTTTCTTGGTACTGACATTTGAAACATAGGTGTAAGACCCAATCTGTAGAGTATTTCTATTGCAGTACAAAATGGGAAAGTAATGTCAGAGAGGTACTGCCTATAAAATCAGTCTTACAAGTATTATGTCAGGAGAAAGGAGCTTTCCCTGACATTAAAAAAATATTACAGCGAGAGATACACGTACTCTACAAATCAGTTTAACTCTGCACTAAATTCCACCATTTCAAAAAATTCAGGCACTTCTTAAAAAAAAGTTATTCACACTTCCATTTTTCATTCTTACCATAAAACATTGCATAAATGTCCCTTATGCAAATTACTTACTATTATTACTCTTCTACTTCCTTTCACGGCCACACTTCTGAGTTTTCGATTGTGAAAGAAAAAAAGTTCATTTTACTAGACCAGTGTTATTGGATGATAATTTACTGCTCAAATAAAAAAAGTAAAACTTTTCTGATTTTTCCAACAGTTATACTAGAAACAAAAACGGTTGCAACTTTCCTGCAAGATGAATTGTGACAGTGACTATTTACCACAGTGCTGCAATAGTGGTTAACTAAATTATGGATTCCTTTAATTTTCTAATTTTTGAGCTTTAGAATCATAGAAAAATATTTATCGTCCCACTCTCCCCTACAGGAAGTACATTAACATTGATTTTGAAAAAAACTAAAACTTTATAACTGAAGTATTACATTAGTTTAAGAAGGTATAGTGTTTTTAGAGCCCTAAAGTCTCCTAACCTTTCAACTTCGAATTTATCGATTAAGAGATATTTGTTGTTGTGTTAAGGCAAAGCTTCATGAGTACTATCGGCATAGGGAAGGATGCCTTGGGCGGTTACTTTTTACGGGGTTATAATGCTGATTCCCTAACGTAGAAAACTGCCAAAACTCCAGACTGTTAGAGCGCCATTCGCCAGGAAGACCAGAATAAAACTGTTAAAAGAAACATTAAATAAATAAGTGAAAACAAACCTTATATCTAAAACTTGTTGATTTGACAGGCTCTAATTTTTGGGATAGTTTAGCCCGTTGAAAAGATTCATACCTTTTATGGAGTTCAGCTTTCAGTTCAATAAGCTACAATATAAAACAAACAAGAATCGTTACATAAATAAAGAAAGCAGAAAATAAAAATACTATAACTGATGTAAAAATATATCATTAAAAATTAACTAAATCGAGCTATGAATATAAATCATACAGAAGATGGGTTGAGATTCGAGTTTTCTGAATCCATATTTCAATACAATTCGAATAATCAATGAACTTCTCAAGTGAAAAATTTAATTTCTTTGCTATAAAAATATTGTTTATGGTTAATTAAACTATAAAAATTAATTCCAGTAATTTGTAAAATAAAAATCTAAATTTTCGAAGTAAGCAAAATTAAAAACATCTGCATTAACCAATAACAGAACCAGCACATCAGTAAACAAACAAGTTTGCTAATTTCACTGTGTATTGCCACCACACCGGCAAAACTTTATTTTGAATATTGTACCTAAAATGTTGTATAGCGCCACCTAGCAATTTCAACTGCAGCTTCCTAAGTCACGTGACGTAAATAGTCTGCGATGTGAGGTGCCTAGCCAAGAGACAACCTCTTTATGCAGGACAAGCAAAAGTTCTTGCAGTGTTTACGTCAGTCAAAAAGTGATGCTACGTTTGGAGGGTGGAGAGAGGAGGTTCATGAAATGCATATATATAGGAATCTCTAGATTGAACATTCCGGGAGAAAACTTGTTGCCCCCAAACGGTAGCCATGCTAGTGGCATGCGCATCTGTAGAATGTCAGTGAGTGTAACTTAAATTATAATAGTATTTTTAATTATTTGAAAACAATTTGTATTTTAAAAGTACTCGCGTATCGAAATATTTTCCTTAGAATTTATTTATTTCTCTAAAGCAATACAATGAATATTCTACTTTACAATGACGCAACCGGTAGTGGCATAAATGGAGTGAGTTTTTGGCATCAAAAAGCACGCAATTAGAAGCCCCATCTAGGAATTCCTAACTCTATGGCAAAAACCGGAACTCGTGTGATTATCGGTCTTAGTTTCTTTCGACTTTGAGAATGACTTAAGTTTGCCCCATTAGAAGTCCATTGGAGCCATCATTGCTATTGACCTCCATATCTTCAAACTCAAACCCTGTATTTTCAAACCAAAACCCTTTTCATCGACAGGGGGTGGAGTGCTAGTTTGTTAGGCACTAGCGACTTGCAAAGCGAATCACAGTTACGTATACTAAAAATATTGATTAAAATCCACTAAGACTATTTTCAATGTTCAAGATAGCAAGTGAGGATAAATGTTCTTATGAAAGAGAAATTAGCAAGTAATTTTTTATGCGCTTAAGCAAAAATGACTTTTCACTTTATGAGTTTCTAGTTGTTAGTGTCAAAAATATTTTCGATTAGAATTCAATATTCGGATATACGGGCTTCAGTCTAAAATAAGTGATTGATTTTAACATATTATTTGGACTTATCACGGTCTATGTTCCGTATCCGGTGCCCCTTGGTTCTGGCGACATCGTGAGCGATGTTCAACGTTAGTAAAGTACCCTGCCGATGGTTTTTTGACTGGCAACCATAAAGAAATGTGTAGAGCTTGGCGACGTTTTTTTTTGAAGGAATGATAATGCGTCAAATATTGTAAATTGGATAATTTAGAACTATTGAAAGATGCGAAATTTCTTGCGTAATAGTTGTTTTTTAATCTAGCTACTGTGTGACGTAAGCAGATGAATGTAACGAATTCGCTTGCTCACTAAGCTGTCGTCACTAAGCTGTTAATTTGCGTTTTGCGCATGCGTTATTGTTATTTTTCGTTTTTTCCTGTTCTTTCGTCTACTATTCTAATTTGCTTCAACTTGTACTAATGTTTTTTTTTGGGTCTCGCAGAGGGGCCCGCGTTAGCATATTTTCGAGGGGGCCCTTTTGAGGCGGTGGCCGGACCCACTGATGTTTTTTTTTTGGATCTCGCAGAGGGGCCCGCGCCGGACCCACTGATGTTTTTTTGGGTCTCGCAGAGGGGCCCGCGTTAGCATATTTTCGAGGGGGCCCCCTTGAGGCGGTGGCCGGACATACTGATGTTTTTTTGCGATCTCGCAGAGGGGCCCGCCCGAACCCACTGATGTTTTTTTTGGATCTCGCAGAGGGGCCCGCGTTAGCATATTTTCGAGAGGGCCCGTTTGAGGCGTTGGCCGGACCCACTGATGTTTTTTTTGGGGGTCTCGCAGAGGGGCCCGCGTTAGCATATTTTCGAGGGGGCCCTTTTGAGGCGGTGGCCGGACCCACTGATGTTTTTTTGGGGGTGTCGCAGAGGGGCGCGCGCCCCCTCCAAGAAAAATGTTTTTACACTACATAAATGGGGCTTTTACCAATATTTAGCAGGCTTTACACTAGATAAAATGAATATTCACAATTTGCGCACTCCTCCGAAAGAGTTTTTGGTTCCTCCAGTAACGTAGCCAGAAAAAAGTTTTAGGGGGGGTTTAGGCACTGATGTAACGGATAATCTACATTATGGATAACATTCTTCATGTCAATAATAGAACTCAGCTAAATTTTAGGGGGGGTTCTGACACCCAAACCCCCCCCCCCTCGCTACGCCACTGGGTTCCGCCCTTGGAGAACATATGTAAAGCTGACGTCATAAACTTGAAAATCGTCTGGATTTTTTATCACATGTTGGTCTGGAAAATCGTTTTTTTTTTTTTTTTTTTTTTAATCAGAATTTGACTGGCAATTCTGAAAATTAAACGCGGTGCATTTGAAGTATAGAATTTTCATTTAGTGTTAATTGCATGAAGATTGAAGTTTGGTGTTCTTTGATTCTGAGTGGAATAAGTTTGTGTTGGATTTTACTTGTGTTTTTGATTCCGTGTTACGGACCCTTTATCGTAAGTTAGTGAGCGTCTCGGGGAATTTCATCGTTGTAATGGATGTTCCCGGTCCTTCCATTAAAAAATGAGGTGGGAAAGGTGAGGTAAGTGCTTGTTTAATCTACTTTTTCTAATGTTTTGTTGTGGATATGACTGTTTTATATAGTGTCATTTACTTAGAATTTGTGTTTCTTTGTAAAAATTTTAGTGGTAAACACTTGTGTTTATTCGTCACAAGAAGGCGATAGCCGTTGAAGCTTGGCGGTCGCCAGGGTGGCTTGGCGCCATGGCTGGAGTATGGCGCCAAGATCCGTAGCGCTCGCACTTGGCGATCGCCAAGCTCCAGCGGCTATCGCCGTGTTTACATGAGGGGCACCGTCTTGTATGATTTTACCCTTATCACTTTACCTTCTTTACAAAAATACAAAAAAAAAAGGAAATAGGAATAATTTTTCAACTTTGTATGAGCTGTTTCCTATGGTCAATTTCAAATAAGACGAACCCCGCCCTCCTTACTGATAGATAAATCAGTGGAGGAAATATTGAGAGATTTAACCCATTTGTGCCTAGATATTTTTGCGGCTTTCTTAGATTTTTGCTATTACTAGCAATAATAGATAAATTTCTGATGTCAGCTTCATGCACAAGAGATGGCTTCTTTTAAAATCATTATGTATAAAAATTGAAATGTCAAGATCCTGCTTGCTCATGTTAAAATATTTTGTGGAGTTCAGGTTCGATATTCGTGAATAAAGGGTAGGAAAAATAAATAACGTTTTCGACTTATAGCGAAAATGCCGTCCCAAAAAAGGGACGCTAGGCATATATGGGTTAATATTTCGATGGGTACTGTACAGATAAGGGAAAAACAGTCTACTAGTTCTTTATTCGGCCAATGTTCGTCGTACAGCTAAGTTTTATGTACGGTTCATTTACAAATAACATGTACTTTAATCTGCTATTCTTAAAATTTGCATATTAAAGTATTCGGTCGCCTACCATTTATTGCCTATCATTCGGTCGCCTACCATTATTAGTCGCCTGTCGAATACCATTTATTTCCATTGAAATTTAACTCTGTTGCTATTCACTTTTTTTTCGAATATCAATCCATAATTCATATTAATATTTAATTAATTTTTTTTAGAAATAGTAATAAAATTATGAATTTACGTTTGGCCCGTTTTGTTATAATACGTATAAAAACCAGCTTCTGTATATGAACAATAAATGAAATATGAATTAAAGCATGAAAAAATATTTTAACACTGGGAAGGAAATTTTGGAAGCTTACTGAATCTTAGCTCAAATAAATTGAAAATTTTCATTTTAGCTCAAATAAATTGAAAATTAATGTCTGAGGTTGAAAGAAACTAAATTTTTGAAATGCGAAGTGGAAGGTATTACCAATTGTAGGTATTACCATTGAAAAATGAAGTTGTGCATATTTACATATGAAGATGGCCTCTTATGCGAATTCTATGTACAGCAAATTAAAGTGCACGTTATTCATAAATGACTGGTATAGGCAACGCTGTCATACGGCGAACGAAGGCAAAATAAAAGCCAAGAGGGCCCTTTTCCCCCGTAGCTGTACATTTTAAAAATTTTAGTAATACACTAAGGTTTAGCGATTCCGAGCCAAATATCTGAGACATCGCCAAGATGGGGTTCAATTGCAAGATTCATTTTCGGCACTTAGTTTGGCGATATTTCGACAAAAGCCGCTAAGCTTGAGACAGTTTATGAGACTTTGGATATAGCCGAAATAGTGATTGACCAGAGACTTTTAGTGAATTGAAGGTATCCATAGACCTTATGTATTGAAATCCTTTAGGGTGACCCTGTAAAAAAACTACCCAGTCGATTTAAAACTATAGATGCACAATTAGATGTTACAGCAGTTTCAGATAGAAAACCTCAACAAGTTTTAGAGTTATGGAAGATCCTTATTTATTTTTGGCTTGAAATTTGGCGATATTTTGGCGAAACCCGCCAAGATTGATGACAGTTGGCGATATTTTGGACGTGGACCAAACAATGACTGCATATATACATAATATATTGAAAATGCCCACCCTGTAAATAAACTATCCAGTAGATTGGAACCAAAAAGGGAGGTGCACAACTAAATGTTACAACAAGCCTAAATATAAAATTTCAACATTCTACGACATAATTTATGAGATATGTGAGTTACATACATACGTAAACACATACGTGCGTACAAACGTCAGGAATAAACTATTTATAATGAACTTGAAGTTGCTCAAAATGTATATTTACGAACTTACATACATTCGTAGATTGATACGTCTCCCAAAAACCATTAAAATTAAATTCAGAGGTCAAAATCGATTTTTTTTTTATAATTTGCATACCGAAAATTTTCGCCATCATTATACTTCCTTTTACTTCGTGCAAGGAAATAAAAATGACGGTACTTCAACATCAGTGGCACACCCAGGATTTTAGTTTAGAGGAGGCTGGGCTACAAATTCTGCTGAACTTGGCTATAGAGACTTCGATTATAGTTATAACTCTCTTATAACGTCGAAATATTCTGTTCCACTTGACTTGACCATAGAACAGCATGCGTACAAGCAATGTTACTCGTTATAGTCCAATAATTATCTGATCTTTCAGTATCGTTGAAACCGACTTTAACTGTGTTTCGTACACTAACTGTAAGTATTTAGAAATAATTTAAAGACAATTTTTAAAAACAATTTTTAAAAACAAAAAATTTAATTCATTAGGGACGATTCTCAATTTTTAATGCTTTTCACTTCTAACTTTCCCCCTTTCAGGGGTGGGATGGGGTGGGGGCTTGAGCCTCCCATAGCTCCCTCCGTGGGTTCGCCTATGCTTCAACTTAGTAATAAAATAAACCTTCCAGTAAAAACTAACCTCTAAAGCAAACATCTGTGTGACACTTGAACAAAGTTACAAGAAGGAATGCATAAACGCTGAAAATGAAAATGCAGATGAACATTTATGGACAAAATTTTAACAAAGCCGCTTTGCGCTGTTTCTCAACTGCTGAGAGAAAGTCTTTCAATACATGTACAACAATTATTAACAAAATAATGTGGAATTTACTTCGCGAAAAAGATTAGAATATTTGTCAGTGGTTCATGGAATTTCAAGTATTCTTTAACGAAAAGAATGGAAATATAATCTGCAAACGAATTACTTCCCACAGAATAAAAGAATGAGTGAATTTTTCTGCTTCATATCGGAAGCTAGTTCACTATTTCTGAAGAGCACTTTGAAAAGAAGAATCCATCGGAAATCCTCATCATAATAGCATATTTCAAGGACTTTTCAAGAGAAATTTAGCGCGAGGAATGGCTTCGAATAATACTTTCAGACTGGAAGTCTGATGATTTAAAAAATGTCTGTTCAAGCAATGAATGAAAGGACGTTTCCGATTAAACGATTCAGCGTATTTGAATTACAAAATTCGGGAATTTTCGCGACAAAGTGTTGTTCACGTCTTAACCCTTCAACGCGCAGTTTCCCGCTCTGGGAACACCCTACTCTGACGTTTTGACTGTTGCCAGTCACGAAGAACAGATTTGATTTCTATAAAAATAGTTGGGGGTGACATAGCTCCACTAGAATCCTTTACTTTTTAGCACGTCATTGCCCGTAAAAAAACTGTCAGGATTATTTTTAACAGCACTGACATCTGCTGAAAAAAGGAAGAATGCGAGAACAGCTGGATAGATTGCCTAATGCTGAAAAAAGGGCAGCCGTTGCCATCGCTCGACTTAACTACCAACAAGAGGGCGGACGATCGAAACGTTCATCCCTGGTTTTAGCAGCTTTTAGGGAATTTCAGCTTTATATGCTCTCAATCAAATTTTGCTTTTCCTGTCATCATGAATGTGTCTGTAAGTATGCCGCTTGATGTCTTGCTTGCAGTTACGGTTCATTATCTGTATTCATTTATTTCATAAAAAGTCACTTTCCGTTTTTCTTGTTTTTAAGTAAGTGGAGACGGTTCTTCAACTTTAGTAGAACGAGACTTAAAATCTTGAATCATAATTTGTTCCGCCTTAATCACGTTAATTTTTCTTGATGCATTTTGTATGATTTTCATCCACTCATCAGGTGTGTGTATACAACACCCTGTTTAATGAGCTCTATTTGAGCGTATTTTTATTTATAACACTCGAACCCGCGCCTTTTGTATAAGAATTTAACCCATTCGTGACTGGATATTTTTGCGACTTTCTTCGATTTTTGCTCACACCAGCAGTAATTGATAAATTTCTGATGTCAAATTTTTGAACAAGGGATGATTTCATTTAAAATTATTATGTATAAAAATTGAAATATCAACATCCTACTTGACCATATAAAAATATTTTGTGGAATTGAAGTTCAGTACTCGCGAATAAAGGCTAGGAAAAATAAATAACGTTTTCGACTGATAGCGAAAATGCCGTCCCAAAAAAGGGACGCTAGGCATAAATGGGTTAAGACGTGAACAACACTTTGTCGCGAAAATTCCTGAATTTTGTATTTCAAATATGTTGAATCGTTTTATCGGAAACGTCCTTTCATTCGTTACTTGAACAGACATTTTTTAACCCTTTGAGGCGCAACCCTTTCCCAATGCTGAAAAAAGGGCATCCGTTGCCATCGCTCGAATTAACTACCAGCAAGATGGTGGACGATCGAAACGTTCATCGCGTGCCACAGATCGAGAGACCCTTTTTTTAGACGACAGCTGGCTGTGCCCGCGCACATCTTGCTGGTAGTTAAGTCGAGCGATGGCAACGACTGCCCTTTTTGTTCGGCATTGGTAAAGGCTTAAAGAATACGTCAACACTTTCGCAGTTGATGAGTCCCGTAAAGAGCTCTTGCTGACTTGCTGCTTGCCTTCCAGCATACCGTGCCACTCTACACTTACGCTCAAAAGTATTCGAGAATGAGACAGATTTTCTATTTTAGTTTAGTGATATAACTATTTCGAAAAACATACATCTCGAAAGAAACATGAAAAGCAGTTATTTATAAACTCGTACCACATGATGATTCCCTTTTTTTATGACGAACGGTAGGGGAGACTGGGGCGAGCTGTAAAGTTCTGAAGAGTTTCATCAATATTTACACGACTTAATCGATGAACTCAATGCAGATTTGAGCTAAACATGCATAGAGCCTTTGAAAATATTTGCATAATTGCAATTTAAGAATAGCAGCGGAAAACGCGAGTAGAAATTTAATGCATATATGCCAATACGTAGTGTTACGATTGTCTCCAATCCTGGATCCATTGTAACAGTTTCATGGAGAAGTTGTAAGATATAACTTCTGTTATATGTTACGAAGACTTTATTACTGAACTTGCGATATTTAATATTATATTAAATATCGCATAATAATATAATAATAATATAATATTTGGCATAGCATTTTTAATGTTATTTCTCAAAGCTAGCATGATAGAGAAAAAATAAAAAGGCACAATTTGGAAAGGCACAAACAATTTGGACATTCATATTAGCATTTCTCTATCTCTATTAGCACTTGTAATTAATTTTTTGTACCCTTCACATGGCTCCATTTTTTACAGCTGATACACCCCCTCAAAAAAGAATTCGAGTAAAAGTCAAATTTCCATACGTTAGTTTCTTATATTAAAAATTATTTTTCATAAAATATGAATTGAGTTACATATAAATATAATTTTTTATAGTTCTGTCAAGTTGTGCATTTTTCAGAAACTAATTAACTCTTTGCAAAGCAAACAAAGGAAATTTCGCTTACTTTTTTGAGAGGATACAAGTGTTAGAACCGTCTCCAAGATCTCTTATTACAGTGACTTCCTTAATACCATTTTAACGTTATCATTCGGTCACAGTGGAGTGTGTTATATTATAAACTTGATGCATTACACAGTAAAATAAGGTTGAAAGTATAAGATTCCGGTAAGTCACTTAAGTAATTAAGCCATACCTGTTGGGTACAAGAAGCAAAAACTTAACCCATTCGTGCCTGGATATTTTTGCGACTTTCTTCGATTTTTGCTAACACCAGCAGTAATTGATAAATTTCTGATGTCAAATTTTTGAACAAGGGATGATTTCATTTAAAATCATTATGTATAAAAATTGAAATGTCAACATCCTACTTGGCCATATTAAAATATTTTGTGGAATTGAGGTTCAATACTCGGAAATAAAGGCTAGGAAAAATAAATAACGTTTTCGACTGATAGCGAAAATGCCGTCCCAAAAAAGGAACGCTAGGCATAAATGGGTTAACAATGTTTTACTCCGAAGGAATAAACGCTGATATTCACCACTCTACCATAGCATGCAGATATCTCAACTGATTTCTTTGCAATTTCTGTCCTTAAATGATTAGAGGTGCTTCTATACCTTGACTGCTGTAAGAAATATGTCATGCATTAAACATGAAGTATTACAATGGCCTCATATTACTTTTGACTCTAGTCTCCATTACTTTATATATATGAAGCCACATAAGAAATTTGACTTACAGTATCAATTTTTGAAAGGATGATTATAGATTTGAGAGGTTGCAACGTTCTAATCTGTAATAAAGCTTATATGGATATTACATGTCTATTAACTAAAAAAAAATTGCAGTATAAAGCTGTTTCACCTACGTCATTATCACTACGTCACACCTTGGCAACCAACATTTTTTGGTCAAACATTCGATCATCCGAGAAGGGTCATTGGCCAAAAACGTGATTTTGTATCCCCAAATATCCGAGTTGACCTAAAAAAAAATTCAGTGACGTCACGTGAAAGTATTCTATTACTATGCACACACATACACAAGCTTAAATGTATTCCATAGACACCTGTTTTAAGCAGAACTCAAAGCGAACCTCCGAAATTTTTTATCGATGTTAGAAACACTTTGGTGAAAACACTAAATTTGGTTTTTTGGGGCGAAGCATCGTCCTTTGGATGGGAGGGGGGGGCGTAAAACTATTTTTTTTTACCACAAAGGCTGGTGTAGAATGTAAGTTTCTTAAACTAATAATTACCTCAATCTTCTTACATTTTCATTATCTAAATTCTCAAAAGGAAAAAAAATACTGAGGCACTCCAAAAATAAAATAAAATAAAATAAATAATAATATTACTACTTTCTTTGAAGTTTCATTTTTTTTTTTTCGTCAAAACTTCAGAAATAAATACAGCTTTCATCTCATACCGATAAATGATATATGCACTTTATAAAAAAAAAAAACCCCTCACTTTTGAAGAACTTCCATATAAGCCTGTTTTAAAAGATTCTTGTCGTGTCTTCCACGATACCTCATCAACGCTAAATATCTACCTCAGAGGAACAAGTTAAATGAGAAACGCTTAAGTAAATATTTTCTTTCATCAAAGAGTACGAAATTCGCCGGAGAATTCCTTTTTCCTCGCCTGAGGTAAAGATCTCTTTTAACCTCCAGCGACAAATTTAAATGAAAACTTTCATTTCTCTTCGTAAATCAAACGGTGAAACTAAAATCAACGGTTTCGTGCAAAATTTGCTGCAAATCTCATCGAAGTGAAAAACAAATCATAGCAATAAATCAGGTAATCGCTTCACTGCCTGTAAAAGAGGAAACTTTGACAGTATGAAAAATAAATTTTATTAAGAGTAACTGGTATTTAAGATAAAATCAGCTCTACATGCAACTAGATTCAAGCTATTAACCCTTTGAGGCGCAACCCTTTCCCAATGCTGAAAAAAGGGCAGCCGTTGCCATCGCTCGACTTAACTACCAGCAAGATGGCGGACGATCGAAACGTTCATCGCGTGCCACAGATTTAGAGACCCTTTTTGGACGACAGCTGGCTGTGGCACGCGATGAACTTTTCGATCGTCCGCCATCTTGCTGGTCGTTAAGTCGATCGATGGCAACGGCTGCCCTTTTTTCAGCATTGGGCAATCTATACAGCTGTTCTCGCATTCTTCCATTTTTCAGCAGATGTGAGTGCTGTTAAAAATAATCGGGACCATTTTTTTTACGAGAAATGACGTGCTAAAAAGTAAAGAAATCTCGTGGAGCTGTCACCCGCAACTATTTTGATAGAAATACAATCTATTCTTCGTGACTGGCAACAGTCAAAACGTCAGAGTTCGGTGTTCCCAGAACGGGAACACTGCGCGTTAAAGGGTTAAGTTGAGAAACGGTGTAGTGTATGTTAAACACATTTTGGTTACCAGAAATGTAGTTGTTACAGAAAAGTTTCAACGGTGGTGCATTGAATATGTGACAAAGCCTATTATCACAGATTTTTTGTCTTTCCTTGTTTATTTTTAATCTTGAACCCACGCTTCACCTGTTCGTTCTCATCATCGCACAACGGAGAAGACTGCCCATCTGTGGCAGAGGATACTCCCCGGTAGCTTGTTAAAAGAGCCCTTTAATTAGATAGAAACTGGAAGAAAATATTTTTACTTTCCGAACATGTACCACGCAAGAAAAGTACTGTAATCATGAAAAAATTCGACTTTGAGGTTTTGGTGTATTGACACGTTTTGAGGTCTTCTGTATTCATTTATGCTATTTTTACGAGATGTATGTATGTATGCGTGTGTGTGTGTGTGTGTAAGTGAGTGAACTCGATAGTTCCTAAACAGTGGATTCGATTGAGCTCAAATTGAGTATACATATATTATAGACCATCGTCTCATGACCGGTATTGATTTTGCCTTATACAAGACTTACAGTCTTTTTACAAGGATACGAAAAAAGATTTCTTTGGCATTAGGGCCATTGGGCGGAAATTCTTGAAAGTGTGTTAGTGTCTAAACCAGGGATGGGCAAACTTTTTCGGTCGCGGGCCAAAAATCGAAAAAAAAAAAGTTTGGCGGGCCAAGATAAATTTTTCTTGAGTTCCTTATATTGAGGTTAGAAGTGAGGAGATGCACTGATTCTAAGGAGCGAGGCTAAATGCTCCTCTGTCAGTCTACTTCTGAAAGAATTCTCTCTAAGGTTCGTAGTTGAAAACACTTGCTCTCATATATAAGGTAAAGCAAACATAGTACTGATTTTCTGGGAGTGAGATATTAAATTTGGGAAACTTACTTTCGATAATGATTACTAAAGCTCTAACTTTGGCATATTTAGAAATAACTGCTTGAGATGATTGTTAGATTGCAATTCAATTCATTCAACCTGCAAATTTGACCTCACTGCTTCACAATTTACGTTGAAAGGCATGGTAAAAAATATCCAATTCTATTCGAATGGCACTGAAATCTTGAAATTTGCGTTCGAACTCAAAATGCACTTTTTTCCAGCCATCTTCATAATTCTTAATATGGATATATGATATATAAATATAAATATATATTCTTTCAATTTCCGTCGGACTGGCTCATTAAAATTCCACCCGCGGGCCGGATAAAACCTTCCGGCGGGCCGGATTTGGCCCGCGGGCCGTAGTTTGCCCATCCCTGGTCTAAACGGTGCATTCGATTGAGCACAAATGGGACATGTTTATATAAGTGGTAACGATTGCATGATCTGCAGAGATTTGATGTGTGTAGAGTTGATAGTTTGTTCACGGGATCGCAAAGAAAATTCTTATACGTTACGGCCAATGTACGCAAATCATTTAAAATGAGCTAGTGCCTAAATGTTTCATTCGAAGAAGTTCAAATTGAATATGGATATTATAGGTCACCGTCACACAACATGCATAGATTTTGTTGAGAATAGGACTTACATTTTTTCGACAGGTCAACAAATGAGTGTTCTTTTACATTATGGCCTATGGACGAAAATTCTTGAAAGTGCTCTAGTGTCTATACGGTGCATTCGATTGAGCTCAGATTGGGTATGTATATTATAGGTCACTGTCGCATGACCTGCAGCGATTTTGGTGTGTGCTGAGCTGATTGTTTGTTCGCAGGCTTCCAAAAAGTAATTCTTATATATTACGGCCTAAGGATGCAAATCATTTAAAGTAAACTAGTGTCTAAATGGTGCATTTGATTGACATCAAATTAGATACGCATGTTATGGGTCTTACATACTGCATAAACTTTAGCGAGTGTACGCCCAACAGAGTTTTACAGGGTTAGAAAAAAGTATTCTCATACATTTTGGCCTATACACTCAAATCATTTTAAGAGCACTAGTGCCTGAACACTCCGACTAAATTAAATGAAAGTTATTTAGACTCTTGGTAAATATCAAGTGTTCGAAGAGTCCAGTGGAGTCACTCCAGATTTTTTTCTATTGTTTTAGTGGATGCTAGTTAAAGAAAAAAAGCATTTAACCCTTTGAGGCGCAACCCTTTCCCAATGCTGAAAAAAGGGCATCCGCTGCCATCGCTCGACTTCACTACCATCAAGATGGCGGACGATCGAAACGTTCATCGCGTGCCAAAGATCTAGAGACGCTTTTTGGACGACAGCTGGCTGTGGCACGCGATGAACTTTTCGATCGTCCGCCATCTTGCTGGTAGTTAAGTCGAGCGATGGAAACGGCTGCCCTTTTTTCAGCATTGGGCAATCTATACAGCTGTTCTCGCATTCTTCCATTTTTCAGCAGATGTCAGTGCTGTTAAAAATAATCGGGACCATTTTTTTTACGAGAAATGGCGTGCTAAAAAGTAAAGAAATCTCGTGGAGCAGTCACCCGCCACTATTTTTGTAGAAAGAAATCTATTCTTCGTGACTGGCAACTGTCAAAACGTCAGAGTTCGGTGTTCCCAGAGCGGGAACACTGCGCGTTAAAGGGTTAACAAGAAAAAAAAAATTGCAATAACTGTAGCCATAGCATGTCTTTCGCTGAGCCGTGCTGTTGTTCACAATTTTGATCTACGGAATTATTTCATTCACTTTCCAGTTGAATAAGATGCACCTTGTGGATAAATAAAATGCAAAAGAACGACAAAGATATTGAATTGGTAAGCCGATGCCCATGCCACACGGCATTTGAAATACTCCGGCAGTGGAGCTGTTTGCATTTTGAAAGTGAGGCACAAGATGTTACCCGAGGCAATAAGTTGATGCCAGATTAAAAAATGATGCTGAATCTCCTATGAATAAATTCAGAATAACGGAACGATAAGAAAAGTGGTTGCAGTTTTCACTTTGCCCCGAGGTACAGAAATACGAGCGTCTATCCTGTTTATTAAAATAATCCAGGATTTGTGTTGTGCATGAGAAGAAAGATTTCCATAAATTGCTGCTGTTTACAGGTTTAATTTAGTATTGAAATTCTGTCTGGAAAGAAACACGCATATATATATATGTATGCTTTTTTAATGTAAGAAATTACATATCTTTTGTTTATTTTAAAGACAAGTTTGAATGAAAGTCCGTTTTGAATATGAATGTACCTCGAGAAATTCGAAAAATAGGGACAGTATGAGCGAATTAAATAAGAAAGATAAATGCTGCCAGATATAGATTAAATTATAACAGGTGTTTTGAGCTGTTTCATCACTTTTTGAACTATTGATCTAAGCCCGATACTTATAGTCAGAAAAAACTTTTTTTTAATGATATATATGCAGTTACTTTTTAAACCATACATTTTATAATGAGCATATTTTTTAAAAAGTAGAAAAAAATCCTTTTAGAATGATCGTGTAAACAAAATAGTCAAATGAGAAAAATGAAGTCCAATCTTTAAATGTCATTTACAGAAAAATAACTGTCTTAAGTGTTGAATTTTTAAAAAATTTGAATAAGATTTAAGATTTTGCAACAGTTATTTTTGATTACACTATAGCATTTGGGTCGAAGGAAATGACATATGGTAATATGACGGTTATTTACTTAACATAACAATAGGATGAATGAGGAAAAAGTCTTAGGTTTTTTTTTAAGATTTTGTAAAAATCATGTTAAATTTTCCTTAAACGTCGCATTAAAATACCTGCAGTTGCATCAATCAAATAAAACTTTACAGGCTAGGAGATTGCTGAACTTAACCTATTTGTGCCTGGATATTTTTGCGACTTTCTCCGATTTTTACTGATAACAGAAATAATAGATCAATTTCTGATGTCAACTTCTTGAACAAGGGATGATTTCTTTTAAAATCATTATGCATAAAAATCGAAATATCAACATCCTACTGGGTCATGTTAAAATATTTTCTAGAGTTGAGGCTCAATACTCATGAATAAAGGCTAGGAAAAATAAATAACGTTTTCGACTAATAGCGAAAATGCCGTCCCAAAAAAGGGACGCTAGGCATAAATGGGTTAAATAAAAATGTTTGAGTTTTTTTCGAAATAAAGAAAAATAATAAGATTTTGCAAAAACTGCAAAATTGTTCTGCGTATTATGTGAAAATGGTTAAAATGAATGAAGTGAAATTTTGTTGTACAGTAAGTAGTTACCCAATTTAAAATAACTTTACACGGTCTCTCGATATTAAAAGCCCATTCCACAAATAAATAAATAACAATCTACTTATACGCTACTGTATGCGGTACCAAAATCGACGCTATTTCCACCCTTCGAACGACAACAGCAAGATGTAAGCATTAGTGCAATAACAACAACGCATGTGCAAAAATTCAAATAAACAGTTCAATGACGTCAAATAACAAATGACAAAATAACAATAATGGATATACAAAAATGCAAGCTCTTACAGACATTTTCACAACTTTAAAATATCGAATTTACAATACTAGGCGCATTCATCGCCCATCTAAAAATTGTCACCATGCTTTGGGCCAAAGCACATTTCAGCCATCTGCTGTTTCAACATCGGCTTTTATGATGAGATCCAAAATGTGTAGCCACCCTAACCTAAATAAATCTAATGAGAAATATTGTTAAAGCAAAGAAACATGATTTTCATCTAGTCCAGAAATTGAGTGAACACTGCACTGAGTATAAAGAACATTTAGGTATGGGGCGGCGAACCTGGCAGCCTTGGTGGCTAGTAGAAATAAAATGTATTGACTTAAACTGTTTATTACACTTTAACTTGTAATCTTTTTTACGGTACAGGGAAGTTATTACTTTGCTTTCTTTACCCTACCAGTAGGCTAATTCCATTTTCTATACTCGTACAATGCAAACGAAAATTTGTACTTTCCAAAGGTCTGAAAGATATATCACTTCATCAAAGACGAGTACTTCAGCTGGTAAACGAATAATATTGATTTCAAAATAATTTATTTTATTAAAATAATCTAAAGGCTGCATTATTATCAAGTGGCAGCATTCGAATATATTTATCTTTTCATGCAATGACTATAATGTTCGATTACAAAAATTAGAAGAAAAGTTAGTAATTTTATTGCTTTAAAAGTAATTAAAGATGAAATGGAATGAATAATTTTTCACGTTCATTTGAATACGAATCTTTAATTTCTTTCGGATATTTTCAAACACGGTTACAGATAGTCTGCACACTTATAAACAGGCAAACATGCAGTGATATAAAATGAGCTTAAACAATTTGATCTCCGTTAAAATTAAAAAATTAAAATGAGTTAGCTGTATTTTTCTTACTTGTTCCAAAAAACTTTTCTTTGCAATCGAAATTTATATTAAATTCGCGTACTAAAATCTGTAACAAACTTCGTCAGGGATATTCTAACTGTACTTTATAAATTCTGTTTGGAAAGCGTATCAGAATCCATGAGTGCACCGTCTTTGTCTTCCTATTACCATAAAACACTTTGGAATTGAAATCTGCAATAAAATTGCCTATCAAAACTGTTCTACAATCTTCGTCAGGCATACTCTAATTATATTATTAATAGTTCTCTCCATTGTAATAAACTATAGCGTTTGCCAGTTTCTCGTCAAATATGGAAGATATCGCCAAGCTAGGTTTTGGGGACTGATGTTTTGGCACCAAACTTGGCGATAAATTATTAAAATTTGCAAACCTTGGCGGCTTTATCCCCCCCCCCCCCCCCATCTGGATCTGGCAACTTGATTGGAAAATGCAATGAAAACGCAAATTAGTCCACAAAAATATGTTGACAGAAAATATTGGAGGGAACGAAATCGTACTCTAGCGCTAAAATATATTTTTTTCATCTAACATTAAAAATAATAAAATGATCAGTAATCATATGAGAGTGAACTGATGTATTTTTCTTTCCACAGATCTTTACTTTCGCTCGGATATCCGCAAATACAAACATATGGAAAACCCACACATCTCCACACAGAAAGATATGCATACAGACGAACTGCTCATTACAGCTTCGACTTGTACCAGAAAGTACAATTTCACTGAAATCGCACAGCAAAAATAACGGGCAAAATTAGTGTGGGTTTCAGTGAACTTAAAAATGCGACTTCAGTATTTTCCCAAAATGATTAGAAGAGCTCTTCAACGCATTTTTGACGGCGCTTCCCCTCCCCGCAAATAAATATAGTACATCCGAATTCGAAAGCACACTTAGGCGCCATTATTTTGCTTTTATTTCTCTAAAACTAATATTTGCAGTCCTCGCGCTTACAAAAAACAGCCAGGCTTATTTTGATTGGGATTGTTTTTGACGCGTTTCATTTTTTTGTCCAATTTCGCTGGCTTCGAAGTTATTGGATTCTTAAATCGATCTCCATGAAAGTTAGTTTTCTTATCAGACGATTTGCAGGACGAAAATATCCGGAGGAAAAATTCATTGGAAAACGAGATTTGATTTTGTTTTTTCATTATCATTTTCGTAAAAAAAAAACCCCTCCTGTCTTCAACAAATCATTGATTTCCGTCAGAAGCTGTTAAATATTATTTAGACACCTTTTTGTTTCACATTGACGTTTTCTTTTTTAAGTGAGTGGAATTTAGATAAGTCGTACATCTTCAATAAAGTTAAAAAGTATTAATGTTTTCGATTATCTGTCTCTCTGTCCTTGCTCTAAGTGTCGTAAATATTCATCGATTTCTGTGTAATATATGCGACGTGTTTCAATTCGTCTGATCAGGACACTTTTGCTATTAACATACACATTATACTTCAGAACAGAAAACATTTTTTACTGACATGCAGTAACTTTTTTATGCCATAAAAAGGCCACAAATGTTTGAAAACAGAAGAAAAAAAAATCTTTTTAAGGTATTCTTGTACGTAAAAAATTTCAAGATAGTAAAATAAACTCATTTCCGAAAAGTAATTTACAGAAAACTGCACATGCGTGAATGTTGATGCTCGTTGCTTCACAAAATAATCCGAAGTTATTACATTCCCTATTAAGTGTAGGGGATTGTTTAAATAAATCAGTCAATTTGATAAATATTCCACAATGTATCCCCACAGGCAGTTATACAAGTCATCAGTAATACATTAACCGTAAAATATCTATTCTCCGCCTACTGTTGTACAGAGCGTTTACATTGAAAAATACCAAAACATGTACTTATGTAAACAAGAAAAGCTTGCATATACAAATTACTAAATAAAATATTCTCAGCGCAGAGAAAACTATGTATTAAAGAAACTATATACGTATATACAGTATGCTCGCTAAAGTCCGTTGTTACCTCCGATAATTTCTGAACGGCAATAGCTATAGTCATAAAAGCCGGGTCTAGGTATAGCAAAGTTGCCATGCGCTGTGCAAGAAAATCGCTTACAGCGCCACCTGGGGCCTAAATTCGGAATTAGCGTTCTTATCTCAAAAACGATCCGAATTACGGGAAAAATTAAGTCACAAAGTTGATCAGCATCATCGATTTAGTAAGAAACAACACCTTAATTTGGACACGGTGCTCATTAATTCGCACAATAATACATGGAAGACATAAAACGCATTTTTTATGGCTTTTGTTTGGTAGAATTTATCAAAACTGCACGAATCTGACATAAAGCTCATTTATCCTTCATGCTAAAAGTGTTTACCGTCAACAACAATACTAATCTGGAGGCTAGTCTGCAATTCCCGATGGAAGTTGTACAATATGGCTGGTGGCACGCTGGCAAAAGTGTCAGTAATATGTTCTTGCGCCTTGCATTTCACGCCTTCATTTTTTAACATTAATGTGCTCAAGATGTCTTTTCTTAATAAATCGGTGATGCTGAACAACTTTGTAATTGACTTTTTCCCGTACATCGTACCGTTTTCGAGATAAGAATGCTAAATCCAAATTCAACCACCAGATGGAGCTGTAATTGTTTATTTTTACGTAGCGCATGGCAACTTTACTATACCTAGATCCCACTTTTATGACTATAGCTTCTACCGTTCAGAAATTATTGGGGTGACAACTTTACTGGGCGGACTTTATTGGGCACACTGTAAATATATTTTCATCCTAACTCACATTATACCCAAATTAAAAAAAAAAAAGAAACATGTTTAGACTTTTAATTAAGATTATATTTAAGGTTGCTATATGCAAAGAATTTTATATTTATGATTACTTATAATTCTCAGAAAATACAAATTAATTTAAATATTCTTTAATAACATCCAACAACAACGTTTACCTTAAAAAGTTAACAGAACGTTATTCAAGAAGTTTTTCCAAATTTCTGTGTAAATGTATTTTTAGTCAATAACATTTCTAGAAAGATAATTTTTCAAAAATAAGTGAGGCACTAATTAAAGCGGTAGCTATTATTAACTTTTTATTTGAAGAGAGAAAATAGATAATTATGATAGTTATTTACAGGAGTAAATTTAGGTACGAAACGAGTTCCCGGAAACAGTGGGAAATTCAATTTAACGATTCAAGTATCACGAAGCTATAAACGCTTTTTCGCCTTGTTCATAACCATTAAAATAGGTTAAAAAAATTAAACTGATCTAAAGCTCAAAGAAGTATAAGGGTAGCCCAAATGAAAGTGACACTACAGGTACTTTGAGAAATGGTTTAATGGTATTAATATAAACTAGTATACAAAAGAAAGAAGTAATAAGGGATAACACATATACAGATAGGGTTAACAAAGTCACCTTGTAGGTTGGAACAAGTCTCACAGCGGTGAACTAGATGGTGGATACCTGGGTGAAGAAGCTCCGGGAAAAGGGCAACCTTACTTGCAGTATTGTGTGCACATTTCCTCCGTTATTTTGCAAGCGGTGATTCGCCGAATCAGAGACGGCCATGCAAAATGCGCATTCTATGGAGAATATGTCAAGCAGAGCGGCATTCCGGTGGTGCAGGGATTTTTGTAGTGGAAAAAACAGTACTGGC